>JANRGV010177664.1:0-45793 GCA_024734035.1 Alethe castanea
AAAAGAAAAAAAAAGAAAAAAAGTAAACTCTTGAAAAAAGCATAGCTTTAAACCTCCAACTTTTCCCCTTATATATCTGTCTCAAAATAGTTTGCCAATATTGCAACAAATTAGCAAACACCTTAGTTTTCTTTAATTTATTCATTGCAAAAATTTCCTCTAACTCTTGCTCCTCATTGAGAATCTATTTTTGTGGACATCAGGAACCAAGGAACTTGCAGTGATGTTTATACAGAATATGTGAGCTTCTTGTTGGGAAAGTTGTTAGATAAATTTATAAGAAACCAAGGTTCACTGGGAAAACAGTTAGAATGTTGCTTTTGACTCCGGTATTGATTCATTGAGAATTAAAGTCTGTTCCTGAGTTCAATCCTCCTCTTGCTAGTAAAAACGAGCAGCTGATGTGTGGGTGGCAAGCAGAAGAAAAAGATGTGGAGCAGAGGCAGCTATGCTGCTGCCATGTGCTGGGACTGAACAGCATTTCCATTAGCAATCCCCAGAAATTCGTGTGTTTATTTTCTGAAGGCTTTAGCTGTGCCTGTGGCTGGGTGTGTGAAAATCCTCTCTGTATGTCACTGTAGCAAGGGCTGGCATGTTCTCAGGTCAGAAAAGCAAATGTGCACCTCAAATCCATCTTCCCAGCCGGGGCTAAAATGCAATATTCCATGAGCAGGGCGAGGGGACCTGCTGCCATGCAGTGTCAGCAAGAAGGGAGGAGAGGCGTTAATTAAACAGCTCCTCCCTTTCTCAGGATCAGCTTCCAAATCGATGTTGGCTCTCCTGCATATGCATGAGCAAAGATGCAGCAAGACTTCCAGCTGCTGCAGCCTCAGCATCAGCGTGGCTGTGGGAGGGGCTGGGCTTGGTGCCCCACTGACCCATCAGGGTCTGAGAGCATCTCCCGTGCAGAGGGGCCCTGGGGAAAAAAGGTTTTACTCACAGGTCATCCAAGCACCTGGGCAATGTAGTGTCTGCTGAGAGTTCACTCCCCATCAGGCTAAAAGGTGCCTTTTCCTTGTGAGCTTTCCCTGCTGTCTGGGAAATGATGCTGGATCCCCACTTTGCCCCCATGCAGGTTGGTGGTCTCTTTCACTGGGCAGTAGAAGCAGCAGAAGCCATATGGTTTGCTGCTCCTGTTTGACATCTTTTTCAGGAGAGATAGGTAACTGCTGCTTTTTTCCTTGCCTAATTTTTAATGGGTTTTTTCCTTGCCTCATTTTTAATGGGTAGTGAATGACCCCATTATGCCCTGCTTGACATACTGAAAGGAGCTGTCTCCAGCAGATGCTGAAGGTACTTCCTCCAAAGAGTGTAAAGCCAGTCTTAAAAAGCACTTCTAAGCACCCAGTACGGGGAGTAACTTTTAAAAATTTTGTTGCCAGGTTTGGGTGGTTGGCCCAGAATTGTTCAAGGAGGTGAGTCACGGCATGTGCTTGTGAATGACTGAAACATTCAGGTTCAGGTGGTGCCTCCTCCCTGACCCTTCAGGTTCAGGGTGTCTGTGTGACCCCACCATGACACCTGTGACAATCCAGCTTCCTCTGAGCATTTCTTCACTGTTCTGTTCTCAGAACTGTCTGCAGTGTGCTGCCTCCAGCATTAAACCCGTGGGAAGGGTGGTGGATAGGGAATCCTCTCTGCAGTGTGCTTTCTAGTACAGCATCGCTGCTGTACTACCTGTGGTAGCAGCCAGCTGAGGACTAATGGTTTCCTGCATCTACTTTTAGCATTGTCTGCTGCTATTGTTCACTTTTTGGAAAGGTTCAGCAGCTGGGAATCATTTCAGAGAGTCTGCCTTGCCAGATCCAAGGATATGAGTCCCACTTGCCATTGCCAGGCAGCTTTTAATGGCTAGATATAAAAGCTTTTCTCACCCAAGAGAGAAGTCCCAGATGGGATTTGAGAAAGGCTGGAGATGATAGGCTTAGGCAGCCACTTGCATGGCCCTTGTGCTGGAATCTGCAGGGAGATTTGTTGACACTGGTGGTTACATCAGAGCTGGAGTCAGCCACGTGGCGCCCGTTCAAGGATGCGGCGTGAGCCGAATCCCCAGGCGGCTCCCAGCGCTGAGCGCGGAAACGCTGCCTGGCAGGACAGAACTGCTCCTGAGCCTGCTCCAGCACCACACAGCCATCAGGAGAGTGCCTATCTCCTCCTCTTGTACTGAACAATCAAACCAGACGTGCTGCTGCTTGCACCTGGTATTTGGGAAAGATGCTTAATTGAGAAGTTTTGAAGGAAAATTCCTGAGATTATCCTCCAAGCAGCATTTTTCCAGCCTGGTGTTAGTCAGAGCTGAATCAGAGGAGTCGGATCCTCTTGGCTTTCTTGGCTCCCAGCCTTTCCAAGCCAAGTGCCAGTTAATACTAGCACTGCCATGAACTCGGGCTCGGTGCAAGCCGAATCAAACACCCGACCTCAGTCACAAAATAAGCAGGATATTCTCTGGACTGTGGCAGATCAGACACTGCGAAAACATAGGAGCCCTGGCACACAGCTGATGCCGCTGAAAATGACATGTCTTCCCAGTGTCTGATGGCTTGTTTTGATCCCTGCTGACAAAGATGGATGCAATCAGGGAAGCAGTCCCTGGTGAGCAACAGGGGATATGAATCCAGAAGCCATTTTGCACAACCTGGTGGTAAGTACTGTGCAGTTCTTGGCTCTAAAGAAAGCAAAGACTGAGAAATTTCTTGATGTAGTTTCCTACAGGTTTGTGTCAGAGGTAAGATCATGAGCTGGACAGAACAGAAATGCTCCTCTGAGCTTCTAATGGGCCAGAACAAAGACATTTCTTTGCTATGTACACAGCAATAGTAGAGCAAATGCATGCCACTGTCAAAAACCAGTCCCTTCTTTTTATTGCTGTGGACTCTTATATCATCTGAATGTACTTTATGACCAAAGCCTCACTGGTTGGAATCTGGCTTTATGGAGCACTAACACCCAGTTGTTCCACACTCTGAGAAATGCTGTTTATCTGCAATGATCATCCTGTGGTATTACCTCTTGTTTAGTTCTTCCTCAATCATTACAGCAGAGCCTAAAGCCTGGCTCTGCAGATCAGGCTGTGTAATAATCACTAATAAATCTTGGCATTTTAATGGTGACTGCTGTACTTGGGGCATACCTCTCATAATGTTTCTTTGAAAGAGCTCTGGCTTATCCAATGTTGATGGTTAATGCTGTTAAAATGTCAGACACGTGCAGCCTGGCTCTGGCACAAATTCCATGGTGACGGCCCTGCTCTCTGATAATGTATATCATTCAAAGTTATAGCATTGCTAAGTGCATTCCTCTCTTCCACTGCTCTCTAACAGCATTTCAGCACTTGATAGACTCTACCAAGCCCTGAGTCTATGCTGTTTCCAGAGCTCAGCGCTGTCAAATACACCATACCAAAGCAAACAAACATTTCCCTGGCAAAATATTTCCTGCAAAATCTGGGCCTAATGCTATTTTTAATGCAATCATTGGATTACATGTGTTTTGAACCTATCATTGTGCTTTGAGCTGTGTCACCTTTACGAGCAGTACAGATGTGTTTCACATACATACCACAAAACTTGCTCCAGAATAAATCCTGGCTTCTTCCATTCTTTTTCTTGTGTTTTTGTTGTTGTTGTTGAGGTTATATTAACAAATGACATGAAAAATAACATGTGTTTTTGCCCTAAAAAATTGGGGTACCCTGGAATTATTTTTCAGTGCTTTTTTTCTTTATGTTGAACTAAACTGTGTGATGCATACATTTATCTTGTTTCATCAGTGGGATGTGACATGACAGCTACACATAAATGTCTTTGATATTCCCCAGATGCTGGCTTATATGATAAAACCTAAAGACTCCAAGGACTACATATGAATTTTAAACAGTGCCTTATGAATACAGAAGTGGGTGTCCTTGCCTCCCTGTGAACACACATGTCAATAAATTGTCACGAGCCCAGGGCAGAGCTGCAGAATCAATCACTGGAGACCAGAGTGAATCACATTAATTCTAACTTTGACTTTCATGACACTGCTTGTTTGTTTTCGCTGGGGGTTGGCTACGGAAGAAACGAAAACAACATTAGGTAGACTGGTTTCAAAAGCAGCTTTTGGCTTTGCAAGAAAATTCTGAGCTGGCACACTAAATAGACAATATTTTCTTAGATCTGAAATCTAAGAAACTGCCTGCTTCAGGTTGGAAGTGTGAGTACAGTTTATCTGGGGGTTACACAAAACACCATTGCTAAAAGTGTGTGGGTATTTCAGGGGGAGAGAGGTGCCACGGAAAGGTTACTCTGTGAAAATCTGTCACTCTGCAAACGCCTTCTCTGTTGTGTTTCATTACTTTTTTGCACATGTGAATATGCAGCCCTAGAGAGTCCTGACACTGGCTGTGTTTATGCCACATTCCTAAGGCGTTTTTGGTTACAGCTGGTGGCTGCTTTCTGAGTGTCTATTTGGATTCCCGAGTGGGTTTATCCCAAACCAAACAAAGGGTGAGGAGCTGCCCATGGCTCCTTGCTCTGTTCAGGCTGGTCCTGAATCAGTGCAAAGGTGTTTTCAGCCCTTGAGCTGAGCAGAAGTGGATGTGGTCTGGCATAAAGCTGGATTTAACCTCTTTTTTTGTTTTTTTGGTTTTTTTTTCTTTTGTGCAGTGAATGAGCTGGGGGAGAAAAGAAGATGACATTTTCTTGATTTTTTTTTCACAGCTATCCATACAGAGAGTTGAAAATCCTGAAGAATGGCTCTACCTACCTCCAAGTATCTGGCTGGAAGTTTGGGGTTTTTTCTGTTTGTAGTCTCTTCAGTAAGCACAGGTAAGTTTTCTTGCCATGGGGAAAAAGGGTATGGTTTGTAATGCTATTTTTAATATTACCAGCTTTTCACTCTTTGTATAAAAAGAGTCAAGGACAGAGTGACAAACTCATGAGAAAAGCAGTTTTCTGGTGCGCCAATATTTTCAGTCAAAGGCAGCTGGAGTGGCAAAGACTGAAATTTCTGAGCAGGTGAAAGTGCCCTCAGCAATCCCTCAGACTCAGCCACACATTCTTAAACCAAACACAAACCCAACAGAATTGCCACAAAGAAATAGCAAAAGAAACCTCAGGTCCTAATAGCTGCGGCTGAGGGAGGTGGAGAAGAGCATTTTCCTGCATTCCTCAAGCCCAGATGTGGAGAGCACAAAGCTCTGGCCTGGGACATCCCTGTCCCTTGGGATTTGTCTCTCCCAAGCAGCTCTTTTACTAAGCAGTTTAGGGAAGGGGGAAAGGGGAGCTTGATTTACATATTCTTTACACAGCTAAATTGGAGGTTTGTATTTGTTTGAAACAAAGAGACCATATGTCTTGCCCCAAACACTGCAGCTGCATGAAGCAACCTCTCATTGTCATGCTCAGGCCCTTTTGGTCAAGAAGCAAACATTCAGTCAATTCCTTGTGTTGGGTAGAATTTGCACTTTTATTTAAAAAATGACAATGAAAGTAATAATCAAGCTGTCAAGGTAACTGGACCAGCTGGCAGAAGATGCTCAGCCTGATGGTGTTGTTGGCACAGCAGGTGCTGGTGGTGTGCAAAGTTCCTGGTACAAATTGGTTGATGAAAATGGGAATTTGGGCCCTCTGCTTCTGGCTTGTTGGCTTTTGCTGTTTTTCATCCCAAACACCAGCCTAAATTCCTCTTGATTTCCCCTTAGGCTTCCCTGTGTGCCCCTCTGTCTCAAAATAATGAATTTGGGGGCACAAGTCATCTTTTGAGACTGCAGGAAGCTCCTTGTGTAGTAGTATGCTCAAGCAAATGGAAAAATGAACAAGATTTTTATCCTTTACATTTAAACTGACTAATTAAGGTATAATTGATAAATTATACCTTTACATTTGAATTAATTCTTTTGGTTTTATATCACTTCTCACCCTGAGAAAATTTTTCTATTATCCTTATTCTGAGGGAAATAACATCTCTTTAAAAAAAAAATAAAAATTGTCAGTGTGTATTTCAGTTATATTTGAGCATCTATTCAGAATGCAAGCCCCATTCCCTGTCTGAAATATTTATCTTTTCTAACTTTTATTAATCTCTGGCTTCTGGTAGGAACCTAGAAACACCTCCTTATTTTTCTCAATTACTGTAAATCAGAGAGAGTGCCTCTGACATTATTAATACAATTCCAGCTTCCAGCTGGCACAGTGGTACCAAAATCAGGTCCTGGATGTTTATCTGTATCTGACTTGCTGCCTGGTAGATTATTGGCCCTCTCTGATTTAATTCATGTATATGAGAAAAGTTTGCAGAGAGACAAGGTCTATGCAGCCCACATGAAACACCCCTTGCTCACCTTGAAAATTGGTATTTATTGGGGCTCTGGAGACTTTAAAGCCATGGCTGGTCCAATTCTATTGTTTTCTTAAGATATGAAGCTGGTGGAGGAATGTGAGGGGAAACTGAATGCAGATGGACAGGTTTTGTTCCTGTTGTAGTGGAATTACAGATGTCCTTCAAGTTCCACAGTGGCAGCACAAAACAACTGCCCATGGACTGCACCAGTACCAGAAAATGTTTCATTGCTTGGATTCACATCATTGTCCTTTCCATTACCTGGAGGCATTGGTATTTGTGGGGCAAAACCCACCCAACTTTACTGTACCAAGTTCCAGAGACATAACCCTGCTGAGGTCAAGGTGTTTATCCCATGCTCATCACCATTGATTTGTTGGTCCTGTACTTTTCTCCATGGTGTTTTTATTTTAAGGGATAAAAACGGTAAAGCTGGTGAGAACTCCCAGCCCTTTCTGAAGGCAAAGGGCTCATTGTTCAAACTTCCACTGACCTCAGCTTCCTAGGATTAGAAAGGGTTCTGCCCTCAGAAAATATGCATCACACGTGAGACCCACTCACAGTTTAGTTGATTAGAGTGAGACATGAGGCTCACATATCAGCTGAGGTTGTATTAGGGAAATATTTTATCTTAAATAAATAGCTTCAACATGAGACTCTTGGATGTGATATGAGAGCTGTTCAGACTAACACGTCATGGCAGCCCCTCACCAGATTTGTGTGTGGAGACTGGAGATGGGTGATCCCAAAGTGAATGAATCCTTATTTCTTCTGCCTGGAAAAGCTCACAAACCCACACACACTTGTGGGGTTCCTGTTGCTTGCTGTTACTGGATGTACTGGCAATCACTTGGTGTTTGGTGTTTCCATGTTAGTTTGATCTCTTTTTCTTTCTATCTCCAGTGAAAATATATAATGCAAACATATTTTAACATCTTTATATTAAACAAAGCAGGTAATTTGGGGGCATTTTTAAAGGCAGTAGCTGTTTTATCCTTTTATCAGTAGCTTCCCTGGACTTTGTGTCTAGATGGTATGAACAGAGCTAAATGTCACTGCAGGAAGGGCTCAGTTAAAGTCCCTTTTCAGCAGTTTTCTAGAAACTGCATCCCCTACGAGGCTCCTTTGCATTGGGTTTTTCCATTCTTCCAGAAAACAGAAAGCCATACAGCTTAAGCTGTTGTTTGTTTTCTTTTGGTGGTGACCCACACGTACCCTGCTGCACTGAGGTATTGCTGTGTTCCAGGGAGGCAGCCAAGGGCGAGATGCTGAGTGATACTGTGGAGATGCCCAGGTGCAGAGCTTTCTGTCTCACACCAAACAAACACTGATTGTCCTCCCTCTCCACCCTTGCCCAGTAGAAGCAGCTGTCACATGTCCTGACAGAGATCCTGAGTTAGAAATCTGGAACCCAGGCCACAACGAAGAAAACCGCGTTGAGATCCGCAGTGGCAGGAAGCTGCTCCTCTCTTCTTCTGCAACTGTCCACTCTATCCACATCACTGATGGAGGTAAAACGTGCAGCTGGCAGGGCTGGGTGCAGTCTGCTCCCCACTGGGACTCTAAATCATGCTGGGAGAGCTTCTTGCTGAGAACTGGGTGGCTACTGGGCAAACACAGCTTTACCCCAGTGCAAGGCTGGGGGGTAGCTGAGGTGCTGAGATTCTTCAGGCATTGTACCCAGCCTGTCTTCTGTCCTGTGTGGAGAACTTGCACAAGTAGCTCAGTGTAATGATCAGTTCCACTTCTGTGATTTGCTTCAAAAACATTTTTTTTAGCGAACCACTGGCCTGATAGCATGAAACTGCAGTAGCTGTGTTATCAGGGCCTCAGGACAGGGCAATGCTTATGTCCTTCTTTGTGTCCAAGGACAGAGCCATAGTGTTGCTGGCATGAATAGCTTTTATTCATCTTAACTCTAAATTTCTGTCTCAGTTTTGAATGGGTCCTCTTCCATGTAAATCTTAATTGCACTCTTCAAGAACTGGACTGAATAAAAACCAATGTTTTCAGGATTTGTATTGAGAGCTCTTTTGGGGTGTATGAACAGAATTTTTGAAAGGCTGAGATGACAGCCCAGCATTGGGTTTAGCACAATGACACCACAACCTCACATGAGCTGCTGTGTGATAAAGCAAATGTCATAACCTTCTCCACTTAGGGAAACTGGTCATCAAAGATGATGTGCAGCCCATCATCCTGCGTACAAGACATATACTCATTGAAAATGATGGAGAGTTACACATTGGCAGTGAGCTGTGCCCTTACCAAGGCAATCTGGTTATCATCTTATATGGGCGGTATGTATGCACGATAAAAAACTACCTTAGAACCTTCTGGCATCTCCCTTCCAGATCAGGGAATGAAAATGTTCCTTAAAATCACATGTTCTCATGTACACTTATCATCAGTGCTCTGTGGAAAGTTCAGTAACTTTTAAAATAATTTAAATGGTACACAAAAATTGGTGCAGGTTTGAGTTCTTTTCTCTTCTACTGAGATATGAACACTGGGGTGTTTGGGCATGCCAGAGAATCAGCATGCACCTTCCCCAAAACTCAGACTGATTTTTCAGAATAGGCTTAAAACCTGAGGAGTTATTTTTGTCTGAAAGTTCTCCTCTCTAATCATCCTTTCTTTCTGTATGGGAGTTGTGAGCTGCAGGATAACACATTTATGTCTTACAGATTGGTACAGGATTTCTTAAAATTTCAAGACTCTGTATTCATATTTAACAACCACTGGACCTCTTAGCTCCTGGGTAGGGTCTTGCCTGCCTACAGAATTCAAAAACACAGGTGTGGCATTCAGTCTGGGCTCCAGGCCTCCTCTGGCCTGGATATAATGAATATAGCATGTATAAGCTCTGTTCCAGATTGCTTTTGGTCTTTTGTAGCTGCTACTATTTTTAAAAATAATTTATTTTCTGTAAATCATGGGCAGCTCCTCATTCAGCTGAAAGAAATGCACTGTAAATCATGAGTCTTCTCACCTTGGGTCACAGCAGCACAAGGAGAGAGGTTTCTTGACTCAGACACCAACCCAAAGCTGGTCCCATTCCTCCCTTCCTGCTCTAGAGCGGATGACGGCAGCCAGCCGAACCCTTACTTTGGACAGAAGTACCTTGGAGTCAGCAAAGGTGGCACTCTTGAGATCCACGGAAAGAAAAAGCTGTCCTGGACTTTCCTAAACAAGACTCTTCATCCTGGTGGCATGGAGGAAGGTGGATATTACTTCGAAAGGAGCTGGGGCCACCGGGGTGTCATTGTCCATGTCATTGACCCAAAGACGGGGGCAGTTGTCCACTCGGACCGGTGAGTGACCTTCTGCTGCCTGGGTGTGAGGAGCTTTGGGAACAGGCTGGGGACAACACCTCAGCAAGCTCAGACACACACATTTTAGCATCTTGTTCAAATGGGTGTTATTGCATACAATTACTGTACAATTTCTCCTAGACCAGCAATCTCCAAAACCACAGAGTGAGCAGTGTTGTACCTGGCAGTTTGTTAAATAGAGTTTAATCAATTTGGCTTAGCAGAACCCCCTAACACACCCTGCTAGACAAGTGCTTTTGCAGCAGGGTAATATTACAGTGAGCAATACAAGAGAGTATTTTCTTTATAGTACTTGCTTTTCAGTACATAAGGATGAGGTGATCACTGCAGTAAATGCTTATGGGTGTTTTTTATCATTTCAGGTTTGATACCTACAGAGCAAAAGAGGAAAGTATCCGCCTGGCTCAGTATTTGGGGAGAGTTGCAAATGGCATGATCCTGTCGGTCGCAGTGAATGATGAAGGATCCAGAAACTTGGATGATTTGGCCAGGAAAGCAATGACCAAACTGGGCAGCAAGCATTTCCTCCACCTTGGGTTTAGGTATGTAGCAGTCCTGCCAGTTCTCCCAGCACAGAGGCTTTATTATGTTCCTGAGATGTCCAAATAATTCCACTCTTTCAAAGTCACAAAGTTCTTTCACATGGGAAAAAAAGTTTTAAAAAAGAGAGAAGCTTCTCAATGTGGAGTTTTAGCAGTTAATTAGATAGTTTCAGATGCACTCAGAGTCTATATTGGGTATTTTTATTAGTAGATTGAGGAATAGCATATGAGTCACATTAAAAATTTGGTTTTCCAAGATATTGTTCCCACAGGTTGCTTATTCCAATTTATTTTCAAGCCATCCCCCAAAGACTGAAGAAGCATATTTATACATGCACAGAGGATTAAATGGGCTGAGAATTAAGGAGGGTACAATAATTTCTGCACAGCCCTGGCTACATACATACAGACACTTGCAGCACATTCCTCAGCTTGTCCAGTACAGGTCTGGGGGCTTGTGCAGCACAGAAATTTAGCAAACACAGATTTATGGTGTGGACTGTAAATACTTCTGTGGCCAAAACAGTGTCCGTGTTGGCATACACACTGTTGAGAATACTTGCTATTTACCCAACTGTAGCCATTATATTTTTTGTGTTTATCTGATTTATGTAGGCTTTTTTTTTATGAGGCACTAAGAGGGTGTCTGCAGAACACACACACAAAATCTGCCTTGTAGGGAGAAGTGCTACAATACAGCAGTTTGTGGAAAGAGACATCTGTCAGCTGGGCACACACAGATGGAGCAAGATCTGGGTGGTTGATGAAAAGGTTGTGTCAAATGTTACAGGGGCTCCTGGGCACCAGACAACACATTTCAAAGAATCAACAAGGAGGGCAGAAATAGTCTCCAAAACTAGGCTATCTCCTTCAGTGCAATTCTTGCTCTCAAATCTAGACCCTATATTAGAGCCTAGTAGCCTGCTGCCTTTTTTTTTTTTTTTTTTTTTCCCCAAATGCTGGAATTAGGGAAACAGAGCATGATTTTTGAACATTATACATTTTTTCCTCCAACTGTGCTACAGGAAGGAATTGGTCATTTTTGCATATGCTTATAAAAGTAAAATGCACTTGATTTTTTTAGGCTGCTGTGGTGTTCCAATGCAAGCTTCTCATCATTTTGCCATCAATGTTTATAAATGAAAAGCCGCAGAAATTCATCCATGGAAGTGTGGCTTTCAGTGTTGCTATTGTTTGCAGTCAAGAGGCTGATCCTTGCCATGGTGTTATCTGAAACACCACAAAATTGCATTCCATGAATTATAGAGACATGTGGATAAATAATGAGGTAGTAATTGGTCAACACTATCTTCCACCAGCATTCTGGTGTGTGGAAAAATATCTGGTGCATTATTTAAAATAACATATTTTTAGGAGTGTTCTCATAGTTTAAGTTCATGAATTCTCAAAAGCCACACTGTCTGGATAGCAGCTGGGGCCAGATTTAGGCAATTTGATGGCACAGTAGAACACAGGCAGCTTTAGGTGTATCCAAACTTTTCCTGTAAAGCAGACTGAACTTCCACTCCAGTGTAACAAGATTTAGACATAGTGCTTTATGTGTCAGACACATCTATAACTATGAATAAGGATGTATGCACTTAACAGGTGCTTTTCGAAAATTTTTTTGAGTGTCTTAGAAAAAAAATGTTTGGAATGAGAAAATTACACACACATGTACACATTTGACCCTCCGTGGCCAAGGCAGGCTCTGGCTGAGGAGAGCAGATGCGTTTTTCTTTCTAACACTCCTGTCACCACTCACTGCCCAGCACTGGGGTTTGCTGGCTGGTCCTCCTGAATCCTGGCTGTCAAATCTGCTCAGCTGATGATGGCTGGGGCTGGCCATGGGCATCCCTGAGAGAATAAGAGTGTAAACCCCAGGCTTATGAAATTTCTTGGAATTTTTTGAGGTGCCACTTGAGTCAGGCTATGCAGTCATAGATTGTGCTGGTTTCTGGTTGGGGTTAATGGGCAAATTCCTGTCCATCTCCAGTTGCTCCATATTCAACCAGATTGTAAAGTTGTGCTACTCCCCCTTGCTGCAGCAGAGCCTATGCACAATGTTGATTTATTCAGAAATGTTTCTGTGCTCCTGGAAGCTCTCTTAATTGCCTATTTGCTGAGTCCAGAAAATCAGGAATGAAAAGAAAATCTTGCATTCCTCTCCTATTGTTTTCCTTCTGAAAAGTGTGCTTACTCTTTCAGTGTGAGCCATTTTTTTCCCTTTTACTAATAAACGAAGAGAAAGCCTTTCTGCACTTGATGACATAGTTGTTCTCTTTGGAATTCCACACAAAAATCTCCTGTTTGGCTCTGGACTTCCTGGTCTCTTCATTTCATACAGCCCAAATAGATTGCATGTGTCCTTAGTTGTCAGGGTTGAACAACTTTAAAACTATTTTTAGTGGCAAAATAACTGGGAGAAACAAGTATTTTAACACATGAAATGGGGCCAAGCCTTGAGTTGAAGAAGTGAATAGTTCCTTATTCTTTAAATTATTTCCAAGATTATTTTTGAAGCATCATAACTTTTTGTCATATGTTTTGAATTTGTTTTGCCAAAATAATAACAAAACAAAACAAAACAAAATGTTGACTGCTGAGTGATAAAGTGTCCTTCCTGCTCCCATCCCCCTTCTCTCCCTGGATGGAGATCACAGCCTGTCAGTGCCTTTGGCAATTGGCACGCAGGCAAATTTTCCAGCAGGAGCATCTGGCTGGCTGGCAGGCTCCTGAGGCAGTGGTGTTGGCAGCTCCCACTGAGCCTGGCCAGGGCTGGGGCTGGGGACACGCTGCTGGGACAGTGTCCCCCCCATGGGGCCATGGCACAGCAAGGGCTCACCCTGAGCCTGCCCTGCGGCCCCCAGAGCAGCAAACCCCAGCAAACCCCAGCTCGTGATTTGGGTGTGCTTTAGTGGCTCTCTGCCAATGTCTGTACATGTTTTGTTCTGGAGTTCCAAACCAGAGTGGTTTGGAGCTTCGCTTGAACCAATGTAAGGTGACCTGCAAGACTCTTGATGCAACTGAAATGACCAGATATTTACAACTACAGAGACATGACCTAATCCATGGGAGCTCCTGCTAAAATCAGGACAGACTCCCTACCACCCTAAAAGCATATTTTTTTATTCCCTTAGTCATTAAGAGCAGATATGCCTGAACTACTTCTACTTTGAAGATAAAAATCCCCCCTGACCCCTACTAATTGGATTCACCCTCAAGGTTGGGAGGCACTTTAGTCCCTATCTCCATTGCTTTCTCATCCATGTGGTCACTCTCCAGGGTGGCTGACAGCCATTGAGCCTACTTGATCAATGACCATCAGATGGTAATGAACGGAATTCTGACACGGGATCAGATTTGAACAGACAATTCAGAGCCATAAACCTTTATCCTTGTCCAATGTTCAATGTTCAAAGGAGGAAACTAGATATGCAGAGACTATCTAAGCATTTTTAATTGTCCTTTGCCAGCCAGTTTGTCTATTAGAAATCTTCATGGGTCACGCCAAAGACAATTGTCACACACAAGGTTTCAGCATGAGCTAAATTTATTTAAGCAGAAGTGGTTTCTTTTCATATTACTCAGTGTATACACATACACACAAGATTTATTTGAAGGCTCCCCAAGGAGTTGCCAGTGTCTTTTGAGTCTATCATACACAAGTTTCTTTAAACATTCATTTAATAAACAAACACACTTGTTACAGGCATGTTGTAAGTGGGGATTTGTCTTCAAATTTGCTTCTCTTCTGATATATTTGCTGAAGAAATATAGAGTGTTAAGATCATTTTAATTTTGCTGCCTGTGACACTAATCTGACTGTTTTGAATGTGGTGCCTCTGAGAAATTTAAGGACATTGGGCTATAAGAAATATGCATCTCATACTTGACATAACTTGATCATTTCTCATTTTCATTTTCCAGGCACCCATGGAGTTTTATTACCATAAAAGGAAATCCCTCCTCTTCTGTTGAAGACCACATTGAATATCAAGGTATTTAATGCACAAAATGCTGTCTTGATGTGATCTCTGGAAATTACTGGAGTTATAGCTGAGATTAATTTGGTCAATAGTGTTTTTACTTCCCACTGCATTACACTGAAGCTATGAGTAATTGATGGTTTGACATATTTAATTGAATGCTCTCTTTATATATTGCTTCTTCCCACTAATGCATCTGAAGCAGCTGAGTGAGGGATAGCTTATGTTATTCAAACCTTTAGATAAAAGGTGAGTTCCTGCACCAGTGTAAATCTGTAACTTCACTGAGCTCAGACACTGCCTCTCTTAAGACACAGAGCTGTGGAACAGATCCAGTTTACACCAGCTGAAAATTTAATCAGTGTCTCCTGAATTAGTATCCTCAAATCCTCCTGTGAAACCATTTTCTTGCAAGCTGAACACTGTAGAGTCTCTGTCTTCTCATTAATTGTGGGCTTTATCCTCTTTTGATTTTAGAAGATTTTTCTTCCTCATTATCCATGCAGTTACAAAAGTGTCTGAAGCCTCGTTGCAAGATTAGTAAATTTTTCTGGAAGTTGTGCAAGGCTAATTTTAAATAATGCAGTCAAAAAATGCAAATATGCACAGAGACAATTACATTTGCAGTTCTTACTCTTATCAATTGCATTCAATGATTTCAATGATTTTACCAATGTTTTGGGTTTTTTAACAGGGCACAAAGGGTCAGCTGTGGCCAAAGTATTCAAACTATTCAAAGCTGAGAATGGAGAACATTTTAATGTCTCTTCAACGAGCGAGTGGGTTCAAGGTAAGGGGTCTGTGGGCTACTTCACTCAGTGGCAGACAGCTGACAAATAGGGTGAATCATCCTTTATCCTGCAACCCTTTTCCATTTGGGAAGAGTGGACTTGCTAGCTGCTATTCATGTCATCATTAACCAAATTAATGAACTCACAGATTCTTCCCCCAGCTGACTCTAGGACCCTCTGAATAACTGGGATCCTTTTTCCTTTTCTGCACTGGGTATGAAATTCCATCTCCTGTGGGCTCAGAGATCACACACAGCCTCTTCTTTTCACTGCACAGTCATCATGTCCATGTTTCAGACAACACACAGTAGCTGGTGCAACTTGATCTGAAGATCAGAAGGCAGCTAAGGTGGACACAGACCCAAAATCTGTATCTATTAATAATGCTTACAGTGCACACGCCAGTCATGAAGCTTTTAATAACTCTGCTCTCCCTTGGCTGGTTGCACTTCACAGCATCATTAAAGGTGGCTGACAGGCTGGCAGGAAGAGGCACGAATCAGATCATCAGTGAAGAAACTTGTGAATGATATCTGAGATCATGCTTCATGCATTTTTGCTGCACTCATTAAGCTTGACTTTCAAATGACTATACTTGCTTGCACTTGTCTCCAGATGTAGAATGGACAGAGTGGTTTGAGAAGCCTGACAAAGCAAGATCTAAGGACATGGAGAAGCTGTCTGACTTCAAAGCTGCTCATCCTGACAAAATCTGCAGGCAGCCCATTGACATCCAGGTAGGCAGGCTTACCACTCACTTTAGAGGGGGGGTGAGTCTTCTTTGGACTGACACTGAACCCCCAAAATAACTGTGCTTTTCAGTAATGTTTGTTTCCAAATAAAACACACCAATTATTTTACCACTCTAATACATAACCAGCAAGATCCTGTATACAGTCTTGTATTGTTCTGAGACAAATGTGATAGAGCTGAGCTCTTTTCAGTAAATTCTGGCTCCTGGCATGAAAAGGTGTACAGATGGGGTCATGGACAGCACAGATGCTATCGTGAAATATGTGGTTCCCTGCTGGAAAATTAAAAGGAGCAAGCACATGAAAATTTCAAAGGTTTTAATGGTCCTGGAATGGACCCTACCTAAAAAATTAATCACAAAATATAACAAAATAGTGCAACTACCAGCTGTAGCAGGTTGTCAAAAATACTGGTGAGCTTTCAGCCATTTCCCATTTCTCGGAATCAATTTTTTTATCTCTGTGGAAAGAAATTTGAATTCTCTTTGGAGCTAAGCATTATATTATATCACCAGGCCAGCATGCTGAGGAGCATGCAGATACCTTTTCTGACACGGCAAAAAAACTCTTTAAGGACAAAAAAAAAAAAACAGCAAGAAACAAGGATTTTTTTTTAATGTGTTTATCATATACTTTTTATGTCTGCCTGGTGAAAATACTATAGCAGAAGCATTGCCTAGGAAAAGACAATAAAATTCTTCACATCTGTGTGAGGCTGAGCCAGTGGAGTTGTTCTTATTCACAAGAATGTGGCTATTGAAGTAAATGGGAATGCTGACTCCATGAGTGAAAGTTTCCAGGGCTAGATGTTATAAAAAATCTCACTTGAACAGAAAGGAAAAAACTGCCCTATAATTTTCTGCCAGGTTTACCAAACCCACATTCATTTCTGCTTCCATATACATGTATTAGAAGTGACAAGTTAGTTCAAAACAGGGGTCAGATGTTTCTTTTGATACATCCTCTTTAGAAAGTGTGTTAAAACAGAAAGAAGAAAGATATTCTTCTGCTTTAGAAACAAACCTTTTTTTTTTCTCTTCCATGAAATAACTTACTTTTTTTTCCCCATGTATATTACAAGTGAGAAATTTTTCAGTTTATCCTGCAGATCTTAGGGCAAATCCTCAGGTAGTGCAATCTGGTGCTGCTCATTGCTTTTATAAAGCTGATTTATAGCAGCTGGCCTGCCCCAGCTCTGGAACATGGCAGAAAATTGCAGGTATGATGATAATAACAGCAGCACAGCACAGCCAGAGGCAAATTCCTCCAGCTGACAGTGCTAATCCCACACACAGCAGCAGGGTGGATGCATTAATAAGGAAAGCCTGCATGAGTGAGAGAATCAGGATCAGACCCTTCATTGGAAGATGGCTTTTCTGCTGGTGCCTTGCCAGAATGCAGGTGGAATTTGGATTCCTCGATGCACTGCACCACATTTTTGTGAAAGGGTCAAGAGAAATACAAGCTCTAGAGACAGAATGTGAAATTTGACATGACCCTGAGACATTGCCCCAGCAGGAACACCAGAGAGGTTACATATCTCACTGCTTCTTGGCATGATACAGCCTTTTTTTCTCAAGGCAGCTCTACAGGCTGGTACTTGCCTGTGAGAAAAGGCCACTTCTCCTTGTTTCTTTTGGAACAGGCAGCAGTATTGCAGCACCCTCAGGTTTTTTTTGAGAGACTGATCCATGCAATGGAGAAATAAAACCCCTACCCCTTTCCTCTGCAAGGTTCAGACAGAGCCTGGCCACAAGCAATGGAATGAGCGGAGTGCAGAGGCTGGAAACCATGAGTCCATCTGGGTGCAAGCATCCCTGTGCAATGTTTTCATCTGCCCTCAAACCAATGGCAAGAGAAAAATCCAGGGCACCGAGGCAGCTGTTTGTGAAGCTCACAAACCCCTCCCAAAACAGCCTGTGGTCTCAGTACAGCCAAGGAGAAAGGAGGGCACCCAGGCAGTGGCTGTGTGAGCAGCAGCTGCAAATGCTGGCTGCAGAGCACAGTCACAGGGGTTTGTCAGGCAGTGGTTGTGCCATCACCAAAACAAAGCCAAGGCCTCTTCTGATTCAGATGTTTTGGTGAAATCCCTTCACCTCACAGCAGCACCTGAGCTGTATTTCCATCCTCGTTCCAGGCAGTGACGCTTGATGGAGCAGATTTAACCACTGAGGTTTTCTACAAGGGCGGCCACGATTACCAATTCCTGTGCCATGGCAAGGACCAGACGGGAGAGGGCTGCCACAACTACAGAGTGAGGTTCCTGTGTGGCAAATCTGGTATGTGCCCCATCGCTGAAAGCCAGAACAGAGAACAGCAGAAATCCTGTCCTCCCATGACTGGCTCCTTCTTGGTGTCAGAACAACTTCTGTAATTTTTCCAAGCTAAAGCTTTGGCTGGGCTTTGGACACGAACTCAGATAGAATGGCCGAAGATTTATCTCAGGAAAAATTCCTGAGCACTAACAGAAAAAGCAGGGTGGTTTTTCAAATACCCAGCTAGGCTGTGGGAAATATTTGGCAAGTTCTTTCCTGTAAATTCCTTGTCTTTTGCAGAAACATTTTGAGATGACGTAGGATTAGTCAATCAGAACGTGTGAAGACAACAGGATTTGAACCTTAAACTTCATTTTGTAGTTCATCATTCCAACACTGCTGTCCTTAATCTGGTTATTAGACAGGCCATCAGGATTTTTGGTGCTGGCAGGAAAAGAAAGGTGGCAGACTGTTGCTGGAAAAAAAACATCATTAGGTTAAAGACCACTTGGCTGCTGTAAACAGCAGCACCCAGCGCCCGCAAGAGCGGCTGCTAAGTGGGTGTGGTGAGAATGAGCCACTAAGAGCTACATTTAAATTTATCCTCGGGTTAGTGGAAAATCCACCTGCCTGCAACTAAAGAAAAATACTTTCCTGTTTTCTTGCTTGCCAAGCCAAAGCCAGTAAAAAACATGTTTGGAGGAGTTAACATGTTTTTTTTCTTTTTAGCATGATAAAATAATAATTTTTGGTGGCACTCCAAGGAGGGGGGGTGGGGAGACAAAAAAAGGTACAGCAAGTTTTTTCTGGTAAGATTGACTGAATTCTCCACCCTTGCATTTTGGGTTTTCAGTGAAGCCAAAGCTCACGGTAACTGTTGACACCAACGTGAACAGCACGATCCTGAATCTGGTGGATGATGTGAGCTCCTGGGAGCCTGGGGACAGGCTGGTGGTGGCAAGCACTGACTACTCCATGTACCAGGCAGAGGAGTTCCAGGTGCTTCCCTGCAGAACCTGCAGGCCCACCCAGGTCAAGGTAGCAGGTGAGATGCTTCATCATATCACTCTGGTGTTGCTGTTCACAAATCCTGTCATTTGCACTGAGGTGAATCCAAGATGAAAATGGAAAATCCATTGGAAAATGTTGAAATCTTGATGGTTGGTTGTTAGATGCTTTTGAGATACCTAACTTACATGCTTGAAAACCATCTAAATGGATTTGGGTTCCTTTCTGCTTTCTCTTTTCATAGCTGACACCATTCTTGTCCCTAAGCACTCTATTGAGTGGATGAATTTACTTAAGAGGAACAGTTAGAGGAACAGATTATGTATTTGAGATTTTCAATACCTGCATTTGAGATACCACTTCCTAGAAAGCAGGTGAGCACAGCTGATGTGAAGAGTGAGCTAGGGCAGGAGCAGATTGTGAGAGACTGTAAGGCTATGAAGTAATTTCCAGCTGGCTGCTTTCCTAAGCTTTATTTAACAAGAACTGTAATCTTACATTTTAGAAATACTTTTTTGTGCTACTGAAGCTACTGTTTCCCATTTACTTTGTCTGCAGAGAGTATTGCTTAGAGGTGATGTATTAACCAAACATTTCTGGTGGCCAGTGATTTGTCCTGAGCCTCTGCACTGGGGAGATGGAGTGGCAGGGTGCTGCCAGAGCCAGCCTCAGAAGGAGGAGTGGGAGCCTTTGTAGAGCCCCAGAATTTTTTCTCTTGTAGGTGACCAGCTCAAATGCAAAACAAATTGCTTTTGATTAATAGATTTGTAGTCCAATGATTGTGGAATGGCCTCTGGACACCGAATCCAATTAAGAAGCATAACCATGATGAAACACAGACTGTTAACAGCACGAGCACAAAACTGAAATCCAGAGTGGGAGATTTAATCTTCACTTGAGTCTGTGAACTTGTCTTTCCCTTCCAGAACCTTGTTTTGGCACACTAATAAGCAGAGCACGGAAATAGCACATGAACTGCCCTTTATCTGAATAGATGAGGATTTTTTTTCTTCTATAATTTACAAAAGCAAACCTTACTTTACAGTAAAGTCTGTAGTAGATGAGGCTGCCTTTCAGAGGCAGCATCTGCCTGGTGGTAAATCATGCCTGTGACTTTATCTTTGCTTGCACATGGCTGTTGCTGTAGGCAGAGGTCTTGTCTGCATTTACAGTAAGACCTTTCTGAGAAACCATGAGGGCACTTGGAACATCCAATGCACCAGGGAGTTCACTCAGTTCTCTGAAATGAACCACTTCCACACTATCTCTGATGCAACTTCTTCTGGAAGGTACCAGTACACTTCCTTTGGCAGCTGCCTCCCCACAGAGCTTTGGCCATTCATTGTTGGAGATGTGCATTAGGCCAAGAAAAATGTTATTCACAGTCTGAATGCATCATAGTCTTATGACTTCAAATGTCTAGTGCTTTCAAAGAAGACACATTTCCAAGCTGAATATTTTTCTTGAGCAACTTTTGAGCTGTTGGACTCAGGCTGGTATGATACAAGTCACATCATGAAGATGGTCCTGGAAGATTGCCAGTAAAAATAAAGATGATGTAGGAGTCTTGGGCTTCCCATAATCTAATGGATCTGTGGAATTCCTGTAGTTACATTCATCTTCTGCAGCACTGACAGCTAGGTTAGTTTAAGGAAACAAATAATGGGTTAAAAACAACAAAAAATTTCATGTGAATTTCAAGTAAAGAAGGAGTGGAAACACTTGTTAAAGTAATTGTGCTCCTGGTCTCCAATTACTCTTTAGGAGATTTAGGACATTCCTTTTATTACCACAAATGACATGAGCACCAGGGCCAAAGTCTCTCCTTTCATATATCCAGGCAACTCTATTGACGTCAATGGGATTTCACTGATTATATAAATCAAGGCAAAATCTAGTCCAGTTATAAAAATCACTTCCAACTTTCTTGTAACAAAACCACACTCACACTAGAAAACAAAGTAATCTGCCTGAATCTAAGTTCAGTGTAGATGAAATAAAACCTGCAAGGCTGGGATGTCCCCTGTCTTTAGGAGCCAGGAGGTCCCCGAGCTGTTCTGTGCCATGACAGGTAATTGCCAAAATAAGGATCATTAGTGGCCCCTGGTCTCAGCACAGGTGAGCAGCCCTGGCACAGCCTGGCCCTGTGTGCTTGGGCCAGCTTGTAACTGGGTCTAGAAGAACATTCATCATACATGTCTGCCTGCCTTTTGCTATGGAGGTGGGCAAGATTGCTTCGCTCCTTCTGAGAAAAGCCTTCCACACATGTATTTACATACAGGATCTCAGAGGGATGTCATTTGTAATAAGTGAAAAGGCTTAATTTTCCTAAGAGGTTTAGTCTAGCAGCTGAGAACTCCAAAAGTTTGCTCTTTGAAAGACAAATGATAAAACCATTCCTACCCATGATGATTTATTTCCCTTTTAATCTTTATGTTTTTCCTTTCTATTTATTTTTAAAATGAAACCGAAATGTCAGATCTGAGCTACTTAAGAGTCTCTTTGTTATAAAAAAGGCAGAAAACCTCTGCTTTGTGGACAGCCAGTATGGTGTGGCAGCCACTTGGCATACCAAGGTTTAATATAATTTATGCTCTCATACTTTAATAGTATTTTAATAGACATGGTTTAGCATATTGTGCCAAATAAGTCAAACTCATTAGTTAGCTCATGTCCTATTTAAATTTGATACTTCCTGCTGAAACTCATACTTTCTTTACTGGCTAGAAATGGATTGATTAGAGCTTTTCAAAAGAACTTAAGGGAGTTAATACTCAATTGCCATCAGGTTCTAGGAGGATTTAGTAATTTAACTATGGACATCTGCAAATCTCAGTGTAGAAAGTGAGGGAGGGCACATAGGCTCTGATCTTTTGCACTCTTTTACTGGCTCTAATGTAAAATCTGTGGCTCCCATGGGTAAGTGTGGTTTGCATGGGATCAAGCTCTGCAGGTCCTGCTCCCAGTAAATGGTCACTCACTTAAATGGAACTTTTTCCTCCACTTGCTTTCTTTGTTTAACTTTTTTTTTTTGCTTGTCTTTTTTTGTGCCTAGATTATTTTCACTGTGGGAACAGATTAAAACTGTTTGATCTTCCGACTTCACAAGTTTTGGGAGGGACTACAGTGCAGGGCAAAGGGAGGGAGGAAGGAAGGAAGGGTTGTGTTGTTATGATAGAACTGGATAGTAGGAAAGATCAAGTATTTTGTCTAGTTTCCCTGGGAAACAAGTCTTATCTTCATCTTGGTTGCTCTGTATGAAGTTTCTACTAATGCTGATAAGTTTCACCATGGAACAGAAATGATGAAATGCTCTTTTGTGCTCCTATATGCTCTTGATAAAGGATGAAAAAACTATTCGTGCCTGGCATAATTGCTCCAATTATCCCACATGCTGGTGAATCTATGAATCCAAGCACACATCTCTTAAATCCTGCTTATTGGGTTGCAAATATTAGAGAGATAAGGAGTTTACTGTGATCTTGTTCATGCAGAGAACTTTGAATTAGAAGTATAAATACATATTTGTCTCACAAATTCACAGCCTGTGTCAGCATTCTTCTGCTGCTGTAAGGATGGGAGAATTTACTCCACTATCAAAATTCAGATATTTTTAGAGATTTAGGGTGTTCTGTTAAGAAGTTGGCATCATTTTGGCTGGAACTTGCCAAAGGCTCTTCTTTTAAGGCAACCCTGGTGCTTGAGGGCAGGGCAGGAAATTTTGTGAAATGGTCCTTTCTAGCAGCCTTTCAGAGCTCCTTCTACCTTTGGGCATTGCCTGGGAGCTGAGCTGACAGAATTTCATTCAGGTTTACATAGAAGTTCATAAGGGTAGTGTTTGTGCCTGATTGCTGTATGTCTGTTTGCTGAAAACTTAATTTTCCATGTAAAAGTGATGGGTGGGAGGAATAATTGTTGGTTAGGACATCAGACTGGACTGTGGGACTCAAGAAGCCAGCCAGCTCACCCAAACTATGCTGTGCCTTAGGGATGCAACAGAAAACCCCATGAAGATAATTCAGAATAATGAGGATTTGAAAGATGCCAGCGTGACATTTGTTTGTCATTAAATATAAGCAATAGGGGCATTACCACCAGGGATGACAAGTGCTTGGCAAAAATGATAAATCTGTCAGATCTGGGCTGGCATCTGCAATGAGTTGAACTGACTTTAAAGATGCCATGAAGGATTCACTATCACTGGATCATATGGGTTGAACAACATGACAAATTGTGTTTAGCATTTCCCTTAAAAACTTGATTAGGAAACATCAAAAGACCATGAGACACTGGGTCTTATCCCAAAGGAGAATAAAAGACTCTTTAGAGAAAAAAAAAAGACTCTTTAGAGAAAAACTCCAGGAGAATCTCAGCTTTACTTTATCTTCACCAAATCCAGACCTTCAAGTGCTGGTTTCACTTCTCAAAGAGAGATTTAGCAGTTTGGGCCTTTTAGAGCCAAGGGATTTAGGAATGCATGAGTGTACCTGGGAGGGCTTTCTGAGAGATCTAACTCAGCAGATATGAGCACTCTTACACATTTGCAGCAGTTGAAATAGTTTTAAAATCCCACCCTTCCCAGGTCTGATAAGGCCCAGGTTTTATGGCTGGGTTCACATGTGGCAGGTTTTCCTTTGTACCATTTGGAGAAACTCTGCTTTGAATTGCTTTGTTGACATAAGCATGCTCTTGATGAGTGGATCATCTATATTTATTTTAATGTATATTTCCTTTTAATAATTACCTTGTCCTTACCAACAACTGACTTCAATGGTCACTGTATTGAATAATAAGCATGGAAAGGTGCTCACATTTTGCTGAATCAAGACTTCCACCAGGCAAGCCCACATACTGAGGAAGTTTTCCCTGTAAATTTACCTTGTGCTGACTGGAGGCACTGCTGTGACACAGGCAGCAGAAACCCAGGGAGTTTTTCTTAGTCCATCACACAGGTCTGTTGTGGGGAGATGTGATCTGTGTCCCTGTGTTTGGTTTGGATTACAACATGGCACAAGCCTGACAGGGCAGTCTCTATCCATGAGAGATGCAGCAAACCCCAACCCAAAGGAGGAGAAGGTGAATCAGTGACCTCAGGGCTTGTTAGAGGTTGGGAAATCACAGCACTGGCTTTGATGCTGAAGCAGCAACACATTCCTCCCACTTTCAAGCACAGGGTTGCCTTTTTAGTATCAAACCCCTGCAGTGCCCATTTGCAAACCCCTGGCTGGGGTTTGCCCTGGGTCAGTGCCCTGGGTCAGATATTCTAGCTGGTCTCTGGGAAGGCTCCCTTGCCAGCTGTGAGCAGCAGCCAAACTCCAGACTTGTAGCTGTGCAGAGTGAGACCTGCCAGCCTCGTGTGAACTCCCTGAACCCACCACAGAGCAGCCTCTCTTGTGGGTTTTATCCCTCCCACCACCAAACATGCCCCAGGCAGCTCCCTGGCAGTGCCACATGTCTGTAACTGTCCCTTGCCGTGCTCCTGTCCCATGGGAAGTGCCCACTGTTGTAGTGCTGGTTCCCAGCAGTCATTTACAGCACACAGGGGCTCCCATGCCAGGGCTCCCACAAGACAGACAATCCCACAATCTCCCTCTCTTCTTTCAGCCCTGTTGCTGCAAGGAGCTTGAATTTCTGTCAGCCTTGAGAAGTGGTTTGTTTTTCAAAACTCTATTAAAGGAGCTGTTATTCAAAATCCGCTTTTACTTTGGAAGGGGATTGCTTTCTGTCTCTCCTTTTATCTCCAAACATGTCAAATCAGCAAAAGCATAGAGTGAAAAACATGCACCCAAGAAGTTATATTTAGAAACTGGTTAGTCCGTATTTAACATTCCTGTCAGTGCTTACCCTGTTTTGCATGTCTGGACTGGTGTTAAATTAAATTAAATACATGCAAGCATGACATTTATCATTCTAGAGCTCAGCACAGGAATAACAAAACTGCCTATCTAATTTCACTGCCACAAATCCTGGAAATGTGGCTTCAAATAGTATGTTCTTATGATTATCTAAAATTCTTCCTGCATTTCAGTAAATCAAGGAGAGGTCAGCTCTGGGGAAAACTAAAAAATAACAGCTTAAAACATTCTCCATGAGGAGAAACTGTGCTCCTTTAGAGATTCACTCAGGGCTCCAGCATGGAGTATCCTCATGTGGAGGGTGCTCACTGCAGTGGCTTTGTTCATGTGTATGAATAAAGGAAGCAAAGCTGCTGTTTTTTGGATGGGTTGAGTCTAGTTTTGGCCACACACCTGATGAGGCACAATATGGGCATTGGTAAGCCCAGGACTTTCTAGGGTGAAAATTGAAAAAGTGGGTGAGGTGCAAATCCAGGGTCCCTTGCAGCCCTACATTTCTGAGATAAGCATGCAGCTCTTTGGCCATCACCACTCCTCTAGTTAACAGAGAGTGGTTTTCACAAGATGAGATGATTTTGAAGGCAGAGGTGCCAAGGCAGAAGGCACATGTTGTGGTGTGACCCCGTCCCACAGCACAGCAGGCTCAGGGCAGGGCGGAGCACTCGCCCTTCCCAAATCCCAGTATTGCCATCAAACCCCGCTGCTTCCTGCTTCAGGAGAAGAGGGAGTGAATGGTGTTTGCTTATCTTCTTTATACACTCAAAGCATCATGTTTTGGTTAAAAATAATATTGTTTCAGTGTTCAAAATCCTCCCCTTGACTTGGCTTTTCTCTTAAGCATAAAGTGCTTTGCAGCGATAGCCAGGCTTCAGGCTTGCCATTTGTTTCTAATTAAGGATTTGAACGATTCTGTGGAAATTAAATACATGCAAGTGTAGCATTCCTTTAAGTTCAGTGTTTACTTAAAGAGTTTATTACTTATTTTTACTGGAATAATGCAGAATGGAGTCAGTAAGGTGAACCTTTTCCCAATGGACTTTTCTCTGCAAAAACCTGCGGAAGGAAGGAGGTAGTAGGAATATGTTTGAATGAAATTACCACAAAGAGATGCTTTGCTTTCTAGACATCCCCACTGCCTGGACTTCTCCCCTTTCTGGTCAGGCCAGGGAAAGTTTTCTGTGCTTTTAACCCCTCCATGGAGGAGGGTGTGTGTGGAAGATGTTATGAGCAACTTGGCTTGGCAAAGGGAGGTGTGGCATGGGATAGATGGAAGATCCCATTGACTCCAACTACACCAGGGCAGGAGGAAGCCCTGGGAGTAAGTTGGAGATGTGAGAGTAGATCTAAAATGGAGAGGTTTGGGAGGACAGGGACTTGGAGGTTTTACAGCCCACAGACTTGGTGAGGGGCTGTTATTGTCCCAAGCCACAATTCCCATGAGGCTTTCTGCCCACTCTGCTCCTTGTTTGCATCAACAGCCATGGTGTTAGCAGAATCTGAATGATGCCTGCCTGAGAATAGTGCTGTGGGGTCTGAGCTGCTCCCCATGTCTTACTAAGGGAAATGCTGTGCTAACCTTGGTGAACTGCACTTTTCACTAGCTGCATCATCAGGGCTTGTTGCATTGGACGTTCATACACAGCCAGCTGTAATCCAAAGTACGCAGTTCCTTTTCAAGGTGGGTAATATATTTTGTCTAACAGGCTGTTGGTTTAACTCCCTGGTTAAACGAAGCAACCTAAGACCAAAAATCCTGCTTCCTCCATTGCAAATATCCCACCAAGACCTTGGGTGTTACCTGTGCTCCAGCCTTCCCTCCTTTGAGGTGTCAGCCAACAGTTCGTGCTGACTCGGCTGCTCCTTTCATCAGCACACCAGCCCCAGCACAGGAAGCCCACAGGAAGGCAGCAGCATTGGCAGAGTAATCCTGAGCCTGTCTCTGGTTCCTTTAGGGAAAGCCAAGTACCTGCACGTGGGGGAGGTGGTGGATGGCGTGGACATGCGGGCAGAAGTGGGGCTGCTGAGCCGCAACGTGCTGGTGATGGGCGAGATGGAGCCGCAGTGCTACGAGTACAGCAGCAAGCTGTGCTCCTTCTTTGATTTCGACACCTTTGGGGGACACATCAAGGTAAGGCTGAGCCCTTTGCCTGTCCTTTCCTCCCTCCAGCCACACCTGCATGTACAAAGGAAGGCAAGATGCAGACGGGAAAAATTCCTCACCAGCCATTGAGCAAGCAACCTCTGCCCACAGCACAGCAGATCCACCCTCTGGCTGCTGCCCCTCCTTTGGCTTTGAAGTGCATGTCCTGCTCCTGCAGACACTGCTCAGCCAGTGGGGCTGGTGATCAACACACCTGATATAGTCTCCACATCCCAATCCCAGTTTTCCCTGGAATTTGGTGGTGCTTAGCCTAGGAAGTTCAATTTGAACCCAGCTGGCTGAAACTCATAGAAAATGATAAATATAAATTGCTTTCCTTCTACAATTAAGTTAAATGTGTCTGTGGCAGCAGTGGGGAAATCAAAGAGCAGCTCTGGTCTCCTTAGCCACCATGCCCCTCTCTCCCTCCCCTGCAGCCACACACTCCCCTCCACACAGTAAATCTTTCCAGCAGATACAGTGCAACCCTTTCTATGCCTGTGTTCCCTCTCCTTGCCCTCAACAGACTTCTGTGTTTCTTGACTGCTGTTCTCTTGTTCTCCAGATTGGTCTTGATTTTAAGGCTACCCACATTGAAGGTCTAGAACTGAAACACATGGGCCAGCAGACAATGGGGCATTACCCAATTCATTTCCATATGGCTGGAGATGTGGATGAGAAAGGAGGCTACAACCCTCCAACGTATGTGAAGGAAACCTCCATCCACAACACCTTCTCCCGCTGCGTCACAGTCCATGGATCCAATGGTTTACTGGTAAGGAGTTCCAGTGTCTGCCTTAGAGATGAAGACAGCAGCAAAAACACTTCTTCATAGCTTAATTATTGCAGAATTATGTGTTTTGTTGTTAAAACAAATGCGTGACTCTTCCCACCTGGATAGACAAGGAGTGTCTCAATGTGCCAGTGTGGCGCTGGGGGCTCTGTGTAGCTCAGAGTGGGCAGAGCATTTGTCTGGGTACTGCAGTGTCTGCAGACCAGCCCATCTCTAATGAGTGGTTGGATCTTTCTGTAGACACAGAGTTTGCTATTTAAAGGGGATAATCAGAAGATTTAAGATGTGCCTCATCTTTCCTGTAATAAAGGTTTGGGTTTGCAATGCCAGCCATAACATTAAGCACTCACAGAGCTGTGATTTGCTAGAATTGCACTCCACAGCAAGAAATCCTTTAGGATAAATCTCTAGAATGACTGATGGTTACCAGACAAGTTGCAGCACACCAGAGATGTCAAGAACATGTTCAGATTTTCCCCAGATCTAGGGGTACCTTTGTTTTTGGGGTAAGGATGCTGGATCTGTTGTTTGTGAACAGAGAAGGACTTGTGAGTGATGTGATGGTTAGAGGCTGTCTTGGGCATGGTGATCACAAAATTATAGCAGTTTTCTATTGTTGGAGAAGTAAGGAGGGGGGATCAGCAGAACAACTGCCTTGGATTTCCAGAGGGCAGAGCTTGGGAACCTGGCTGACAGAATCCCTTGAGGGGCAGGTCCTGAAGGGCAAAAGAGTCCAGGGGGACTGGATGATCTTCAAGAAGGAAATCTTAAAGGTGCAGGACTTCTCTAGACAAAGGACTCTCACCCATTCAGTGACATGGCAGTGTATTCCAAAAGGAAAAATTGCATCTGGGCCCTGAAGAGGAGAATTTGTACTGTTAAGAGCCCTGCTGCTATATATAACAGAATTTTAAGTGGAAACATATCATTGACAGTTGTAACCTGGAATGGTCACTATGCATTAGGAGTTCATACCTCCAGAAGTGCCAGCATTGGAAGGGAGAGTCCCAGGCATAATTAAAAAGTATAGAAGTTGAACAAAGGGCACTTAAATTGCAGTTCCAGAAGCAGAGCAGCTTTTATCTGCTATTTATGAATCTGAGGTTTTGGGTTTGACCTCTGTCCTTCTAAGTTTATAGCATGATCTTGAAAACCTACCAAATGAACATGGTTTCTCAATTAAAGAGACATTTTACTGTATAAATTATATAAGTCATTCTGGGTCATTGGCATTTGCCCAATCGAAGCTGTCAGTAGAGGGGCTTAGTGCACAATTAATGAGCAGAGTGGCAGCATTGCAGGTTTCATTTGTCACACTGTGTCACACTGTCACCAGTGGCACCACAAACACATCCTCTGGCTGCACAGCTGCTGACGAGCTGCAGCTGCTTCTGGATCTAATGTGAGATCTTCATTCCTTGTTGCCAAACCAAATACCCAGAGCCTGGCATTTTTCTTATCAGGCAGATGGATGGGCTCATGCAGAGAATTTGGAAATAGTTTTGTCTCTTGTGCTTTCTCTGGGCAACCATAGTGCTGTGGGGGATCTGTGGTGTAGGAATCCATGTGCTCAAGCTTTTCCAGCCAAGATGGCAGAGTGAAATTTAGATAGGCTGATGCAGCTGATGAAAGCAACTTGACTTTCTTGCTGTTATTGAACAACCACAATTCCCTAAATGATCGTACTTTGCCTTTGTGACAAGGCACCCGAGAGAAATCTTATAATTTAGGACATTAGTTAGTCAATATAATCCCTCTTGATTTTAGTTTATCAAAATGTGTGAATATGAAGTTCTCCCTATTTGTTTTCTTTGTGTTTTTTAAACTCATCATTATTGCTGATGGCTGAAAAGAAAGCCCTAGTGAGCTAAAGCAGTCTGATCAAGTTTGTTCAGTTGCATCACAGAAAATGTGCTCCAAAAGTTGCATCACTTAGGTGTTGATTCATGGCTCTGATACTCATCTGCAGTCAGCAGCTCCATGTCTTGATTCATCAGGTGATCCCACCACAATCTCCTCATCTGCTTTCTGACTCAAATTTCCTTCCTTTCCTCTTCCTCCTCCCCCAGATATATTCAAAGACACCCACATGGGTCTCTGATGACTACAGTAGTTATTATATACATTTCCCAGTTGCCTATTATCTTTTCACTTGGGCAGCACCGCCTGTTTCTACATGCAAGAACACCTTCCATGCAAACAGAGTTGATCTCTGTCTTTCCCCAGGTAACATTCATTCCCTCTGAGATCAGGTAGATCCAAAGTGTACTTTGCTGAGGGAAGTTTTGCCTTAATGATGTGCACAAGCCACACTTTGGAAATAGCCATAAAAATTCTAGCTGGATCTATTAGATCTCAGCATAGCACAGCATTTAATGATGTTCTTAACATTAAGCTGTTGATTTCAGAGGTGCTTCTTGCACGAGTGTTGTAGAGTACCTGTGCAAATGTTTTAATAAATGGAAGAGTGGCATCAGTTGCTTTTTGCTGTCATTAAAGCAGGCAGGTAATTTACATATAGGCTCTCCTGCTTGCTTTGCTGTCACTTTTCTCATGTCACTTCAGAGATACTCACAGATACTGCAAAGTCTAGGAGAAAAAAATATCCAGTTATTTCTGATGACAGGTATTTTTCTGTGGGTCTGCACAGTCTGTTAGAAGTAGCTGTCTCAAGGCTAGCTTACCTCATTGATGGTTATTCCACACTTGTCTGTAAATTCAAATCAGCTGAGAGGCACAGAGAATCCTTCTGGAAACAAATCTGTAGAAATGAGTTTCTCACCATAATTGTTGTTTTAAAATGCAATAGTTACCCAATGTTTTCTGCAATATATTGGCCAAAAAAACACCTAGTTACACCACTGCAATCCCAGGGATGAAACTTTGCTCTTATTCCCACTCTCTCCACTGGATCCAGTGTGCAAGCTAAAATAGAAGCAGCCACTGGGGAAGAAAATTAAATGGGGGCTCAGTAAATAGTCTGGCAGGGTTCAGGGGAGACCTGTACTTCATGGAATAAGAGGTTGTGCTATCTAACAGCTCCAGTGGTATCTGCTTTACTAATCCAGCTATACTTCACAGCAATTGTTTTGCCAGGACGGGAATTATCTGGCTTTAAATTACTCATGGTTAATGTAAGATTATGGACTATTAGCAAGGTTTTAATCAAAATAAAAACGAAATACATTGGAAGAGTGATTTTGGAGCAAGTATCTTGTTTGCTATCCAAGCATTTCAGTAGTGGGCTTGTGCATGAAAACAGGCACAGGAAACAAGTCAGAGGTGACTGACAGATGGCTTATGGGGAAAAAATTAATCAAAGAGAAGGTGACAAATGCCTAAGGGACCAGATCCCTGGCTGATAACCCCCTGTTGTTCTGTGGGCTTTCAGGGATGAGTTGGGAGAACAGGAGTTGGTGGCTCTGAGCCTCTCTGCCAGTGCACAGCCCTCCCTGGCCCTGCTCCTGTTCTCTCCCTGTCCTGGAGATGTGATCCCCTGAGATAGCACTCCCCTGCTTTGCCCCAGCTGAGTTTGGGCACTGCAGATTTCCATGTCCTGGTGCAGGGTTGTGCTGGCTGGAAAGATAAATGGCTGAAGTGGCAAACATTACCCTAGGGAATCTGCTTCCATCATCTAAATGTCCCAACACCATTGCTTATGTGTCTTTTTGGTATTACTGTCCTGTGAGGGAAAGCTAATAGGATTCAATGGCAGTTTCTGTGGAATTCTGATATCTCTGTGGTTAAAATACTTCCTCTGTATATTGGAAGCCTTCTTCTGAATGTTGCTCACTCTCCTGAAATCTTCTGTGCTGTAAACATTTATCATAACAAGGCTGGGATAGTTTATTCTTCCAGGGGAGTACAGTTTATTACATATGCTTTACACTAAAGAGGGATAAACCTTGCAAAATCTATAATTTTTTTTGGACCAGGGAAGTTAGCAGTGAATTTCAGTGAGGTAGCTTTATGGAATGTACCATTTTGCAGGTCATTTTAGCAGTGTTGATTTACTGTGATGACTTGTGCTCAGATATTTGGGTATTTACACTGGAGCATGGATGCTACATAATAGAAGTCTTTGTGGTTGTAAGCCAGTAATAAATTTGGCAAGCAAAGTGTTTGTTCTCATGTGAAAACATATTTGTAATCATTTCAACACTAATCCTGGGATTTTAATTGAAATTGGTGCTCCTTGCCCCAGGAATGAGGCATGAAGGTGATAAAGAAGTTTCAAGCCTGCTTACAAAAGCAGTTCAAGCACTTGGATGCCCCAGCACTTGGTCTCTCAGTGACACCATGATGAACAGGTTTTCTCTCCAGGTTAATACTGCCCTTTGTCCCCTGACAATTAAGCATTTAGAGGAACACATTTGTGGCAGGTTAACCTTCTCTAGGGAGGTTTCCTGAGTCCAAGGTGATTGATGGGTGGTGGCTGATGGGAACAGCAAGGAAAGAGCCCAGGAGATCCAGACCTTCCCCTGGTCAATGGAGACCTGAAATTAATTTTCTATATCCCAGATATAGTCACTCACAACTGACTTGCTGGACACACTTGCTGCATGTCCAAGGGCTGTTGCTTCCCATCTTATCCTATCCTTAGGCTTCAAACTCACATTCCTGCTCTCAGATCTTCCAGTGGTGTGGGGGGTGTCCTTCTGCCCAACCAAGGGTGTCCCAGTGTTAGCAACATCCAAGCCAAAACCAGAACAGCATTGATTAACACCAGCTGATTTGTCTCAGGGTCAAGCAAAACTTCTGTCAACAACTTGAAAAAAAAGATCAGGTTAAACCTAAAACAAGCCAGCCTGTCTGGAAACAACTTTCTGCCTCTCTGATAGCCTGGAAAAATATTTTTTCATCTCAGCTGCATTTTTGAGTTGCATTTTACGTAGCTGCTCATGTAACTCCACGGGAAGATGAATGAGCCCAGATGTGATTTGAATGTCTAATTCCTCTCCTCACCCCCCACCCTGCGTTTTTTCCAGCCCCATGCTAAGACAGTCTCTGATTTCACAGGCAAACAAAAGAATGGAATGAGCATTTCCTAGGTGATGACAAATTCTAATTAAGTGTTAGAGTTATTGCTTAGACTATAAGCTCTTAAGGGCTTAAGAGAGGGATTTTGCTTTTGGTTTTGGTTATAGATCCTGAGTTTAAAAGGATGCTGAGGCTTCTATGTGCCATCACACTAATGTTTGTTCTAACTGTGCAGTGGCTGAAGCACAAAACCTCAGCACTGACCTTTGTTTTGTACCCACAGGTGAAGGATGTGGTGGGTTATGATGCTCTGGGCCATTGTTTTTTCACGGAGGATGGGCCAGAAGAGCGCAACACGTTTGAGCACTGCCTTGGGCTGCTGGTGAAGCCCAGCACGCTGCTCCCCTCCGACCGCGACAGCAGGATGTGCAAGCTGATCACGGAGGGAGCTTACCCAGGCTACATCCCTAAGCCCAGGCAGGACTGCAGGTGAGTGGGAGCCTTCCTTTTCTCTTCCTTCTCCTTGCAGGACTTAGCCATCACAGATAGCATCCTGTGTAAGGGATTATGTAGACATCTGTAGGGGGCTGCGCTGTTTGTTTGCCCCAAATTTGGGAGAGCAGTTTCCTTGGGGTCTTGATCCTTGTGCTATTCAGATGCCTACAGATCCTGGGTGTACTTTTAACTTTTTGCATGGAATCCATTGAGATGGTTTCCACCTAAAACATTGTAAATCTTTCCTTCAAAGTGTGCATCCCTGCATTGTGGAGTCTTAAACCCAATGGCTCAGCAAAAAGTTGCTGAGTTCAGAATGGGCCACATTCTGACATTCATGTGCTCATCTCAAATGGCAGCTGATTTTGAAAAGATTTCAGTATCATCCATATTGTCCTCAGAACAAACTGAGGTTTTGTTCAAGCAAAGGTATTTTTAACTTTGTAGTTTGGCAAGGGTGAGAGAGGAATTCATGCAATGCTCTTTTTCACATCTATGTTTGTTTATAAAATACACCTATTGTCCCCATTCTTAATATAAGGGTTAATTAGCCATTGTGCTCATTTTCCACTGTTAATTCATTTAATAGTCATAGTGATGTATTTTGTGTGTCATTTTGAAGACTGTTACATGAACGAGCACTTTCCAATGGAACAGTGTTATGGTACTTTGATCTTCCCTGTCTTCCTTCATAAAAGAATTCAAGGTCTGATCAGAAAAACAGCTCAGCTTGTTTTGCACTGGTCTCATCCAGCCTGGAATGAGTACACAAACACTAATCCCAGTGCAGGGACAGGGGATGAGCACCAGCTGTGGCTCCATCAGCTTGGGAGAGGCAGGCAGGGAGCTGCTGCTAGGAATTCAAACAATGGGATTGTGCCAAATGACACCATAAGCTGCCCAATCCATGAATCTGAAGAATGGGATTAAGATGAAACACAGGTCACTGTGGAAATACACTGTCCTTGCCCTTGCCTATGCAGCAAGAAGTGGTCTATAAATAATCCAAATTTGTTTATTTCTTGGCCAGTCCCATGCCCAAAATAGAAAAAATTTGCTATGTTTTCATGGTAAAATCAGACAAACGGAAATGCATCAGCAAAATCAGTTGGCCTAAAGCCCCTGTGAAGTCCCTCATGGGAAAATTAAAATAGACATAAGGGTTCCATAGGTTCATATCCTGCAGAAGGGCAAATCTCATCCACCAAATTTAGGGGCCAGCCTTGGTGGATGGGCTGGATGTTTCCTGTGCCTGTTGGTTAATGAATTCTGTATGTCACAGGATGGCTAGTGATGGATGGGTTGATCTGTCCTCCTTGATGGGAATGTTTCAATTAAGAGTCTTTTATGTGCATTAGACAAATGGAATGCTTTTGTCCCAAAAGAAATGTTCAGGAGGGTGGGAGCAAATAAAGTTAATCAATCACAGCAGCTCTTGGAAAAGGTAGGTACGGGGGCACACTTGGAAAGCCTTTAATAGGCAATTCATTGGGTTCCTTGATTAAACAAGTCTCTAATGAACCCAAGGGCTTATGTGGGGGCAAAGTTCTTTTCTGTGACTCGTGCAGCAACATATTTACCTTATCATAAAACATGATTGACATCTGACAGCTTCATAGCAGGCTTGGAATTGCAGTGGAAATTCCTCATTTAATACATGGTGTTTTAAAAGATAAGGCCATGTTCTCTGTCAAACCACAGAGGACATGAGATATGAGAAGAGAAAGAAAAAACACATTCCTCTTGTCCCTGGGCAGGACCCCTTATCTGGGGAGGTATCAGCCCTGCCTGCACTGGGGGAGTTTATGGGTGACCCTGTTGTGTGCTCAAAGTGTCATTTTTGTGTTATTCTTTGTTTTCCTGACCTGCAGTGCTGTATCCACCTTCTGGATAGCCAACCCACACAACAACCTCATAAACTGTGCAGCTGCTGGATCTGAAGTGAGTGCATAAGTTTCTTATTTGGTAACAGCTCAGGCCAGTGACAACCCTGCAGGGCTGAGGGAGGCTCTCACTGGAATAAAACTTGTTTTTGTGACACAGACATTTTGGAAGCTGTTTGATTGAGACACATATTAATGTGGCTGGTGCCACCAATAAAAATAATAGTCTTACTTTTGCTCCACAGTTCTTGTCATTTGCTGTTTCTAGAGCTGGATTTAACAAAATTCCACACTGTGCAGCCTGAATAGATTAAATAAATGTGACTGTGGAGTCACAGAGAAGCCTTTGGCAATGATATTGTTGATTGCAATACAGTAGTGGTGCTCTGAAATTTCAGTCAGCCCTAATGCTAATTCCACAGGCATTTTTGGTCACATCAGGAGCCCTTATTGTCCTGAAAAGACACAAAAACAAGAAAATCAAACCTAAAACAAAGAGATGGGGTCTTTCCAAAGCCTCCAAATCTTGAGTACCTATATTGAGACTCCTTGATAAATTTTTAAGCAACTAAATAAAAATTATTTGATTTTTAGCTTTGGAAAGTCTCACTTATGCTTCAGTACTGATGCCAAAACTTAACCTAAGGCACGCTGAAGATCAGAAGGGTGAATGTCAGTGTTCATGTGCGCTAGTCTTTGCTGCAGAGCGTTGCGCGGGTCAATGCTGTGATTTGTCCTGAAATCTGGCGTACATCCTGTGGCTTTGCTGAGCTCTCCTGGGGCTAGCAGAGCCTCAGAGGTCCCTTCTCTCTCTCAGGAAACAGGATTTTGGTTTGTGCTGCACCACGTGCCGACAGGCCCCTCGGCAGGCATGTACTCCCCTGGCTACTCCGAGCACATGCCGATGGGGAAATTCTCCAACAACCGCGCGCATTCCAACTACCGGGTGAGTCTGCACGCGACGGGAGCGCTGCCCTTGGAGCCAGCAGCATCCCCTGGCTCCAGCTGCCCGGGCTGTGAGCTGTCAGGGCCTGTGCTGTGTGTCTCACTCAGCCCTGCACGCTGCTGTGGCTGCAGATAAGGCGGCAGCGCTCGGAGCCAGCCAGCACCTGCTCCACTCTTGGGCATTCAGAGCAGCTCTCCCCTCTGCTCAGGCTGCTGCCCTGCCTCTCTGCTCCTGAGTACTGTCTCCAGGAGCATCAGCTTGTCTGATTATACACCTCACCTGCCAATGCTGGCAATTAACTGAACAGCTTCTAGAGGGATAAATGCGACCGCTGTGTCTAATCGCCTTCTCTGCTTATTTACTCCTGAGCGTGCCGTGCTGTGGGGCTGTGTGTTACTGAGGGCTTTAGACTGAAGCAGAGGTTTAGGTGTATGGGAATACATGCAATTATGAGAAAAGTGCAGCTTTGGAAATTGGCAGCAGTTTTGGGGGGGTATGTGCAAGTCTGGATAGTCCTAGCAGCCCTCTGTTTTAAATGCTATTAACGGAAGCTGTTCCCAGCGTCATGTAGGTGACTTGGGCTTAGAACAACTGAAGGTGGAGTCTGAACATGGAAAGAGCTATAAAATTTGTAAATATACTGTGATAATTGCATTTCTGTTTTCACTTAGGCTGGAATGATCATTGATAATGGTGTCAAAACCACCCCAGCCTCTGCCAAGGACAAAAGACCTATCCTGACACTGATTTCTGGGAGGTAAAGTGTTTTTCATAGTTTGATTTAGAAAAGACTTCTCTAAAACACTGACTGAAAGCTATGAAACTGCCCCAAGGAAGTTCACAAGAATCATTGCAATGGCTTTGGGGTGGCTCTTTTTGAGGAAAGGTCTTCACTTAGATATGCCTTGCCATTTCTGACTGCATCTCTCCATTCTCCTTTATAAGGGGCCCTCAACACCCATCCCCAGCCCTTCTGGTTTCATCTTCATTCTTTAGCTCTGAGCTGAGCTGGCATGGATATTACATCTGTCTAGGGTGTTACATTTATTTTTAAATTTTTTAGATAAGGAAGGAAATTCACTGCCTGGTCAACAGTCCCTCTGGGCAGAACTTGCTGCAAGAGTTTCTTAGGAATAAGAAACTTAAGTATTTCTTGGGAATGCTGTTGATTTTATTCTTTCTTTTATAACCTGCTTGAACAAGGAGTGTTTATGCCATGGAGCTCATGCTTTGATTTCAGATTTCAGTCAGGTTCCAAATCTGACACTGCAGTAACAATCACAATTAAATTCACTGAGCGATCCTTCATTTCTTCTGCTGTGCACAGCGTCTCTGTGATGTAATGAGTAATTTAGAAATAATGGAAACCTCTCTATAGGCTGTATCATATCAGCAGACCTACTGCGGTCTGGTGGATTCTGAGAACCCACTCTTTCCCCAGAGATAGCCCCAGAGGAGGCTGATGAAAGGGCTGAACTTGCACCCTTATGTCTCATTAGAGGTTGAGTCTGGCTCTTAGTTGCTAACCCCCAGACATGTAAAAGGACTTAAACACTTGCAAATTTCATAGTTTCTTTCCTAACAGACCAATTGCCTCCAGTTGCACCCTAGCCAACATTCCCCCACAACTGCATTTCTTGACAGAAGAAACTATGTAAGGAAGAGAAACGTGCTGAAAGCCTCTCCTCAGCAGGGGAGAATGACAACTTTATCTCCTCCTTGTCTCTGGGGTTTGGGTTACCCAGACTACAGTAGTCATGCACTGGGCAAGCATTACAGGGATCCATCTTCCTCCCCAGGAGAGCCCAGCCAGGAGCTCAGATATCAGTGCACATCACCCCAGAGCCCTGGCTAGCAGCTGATGCTAAAAGATGTTCAAAAGTGAATGTTATTTACATTATTTTAATACTCAGTTAATTGAAGAGATTAATTCAAATCTAAAAGCAGCTGCTGAAAAAATAACTTAAGAGCAGCCTGCTTTTGGGAGCCTGATGCTGCTTTTCCAAGCAGCTGAACACGTGCCTTGGGGAGCTGCCTGCTGCCACAGGCACAGTTAGTGGTTACAAAAGGCAATTTCTCCCTTGCCATACAAGGGCAGGAATGGCCCTTGGAAGCCAAACAATTCATAATGCACTCATGGTTGTGCTCGGGGATTGCCCACCAGCATAAACTGCAGCTCAGATTATTTATTCCATTTTCCACTTTTCGTGTGTCAAGACTGAACTGAATAAATGACTGAAGTTGGGCTGGCTGGAGCAAACTGTGAGCTAGGCTGGACAGTGACAGAGTTGGAGAGATTATTCTGCACTCTGTTACAGCATTAAATGTCCAAGTCAAGTTCTGAACTCTGTAGTGTTCCTCCAGTTATCATGGATGTGAATGAAATTGGAATCCTTCTCAAAATATCTGTACTTAACAATGCCTGGGGAATTCACAAGAGCTGATACTAAATCTGTCTCTGAAAGTAAATTCACAGTGATGAAGCTGCCAAAGCAATATTCATTTATTGGAACCCTATCAGCCTGATGCTCAGTTTTAGATTGATATGATGGCTTATTAAGCAAAGCAAAGTGCTATTGAATATCTGTTAGCAATTTGACAACTTGGCCTCGCTATCCATGGTGAGGAATGAATTTTAATCTCTGGACCATCCGTTGCTGGCACTGAGATGGATACTCATCTGTCAGGTTTTCTAAGCTGTGTAGTGTGATGGAGGATGCTTCTCCAACAGCAGAAAGGAGCGTGGTGCCTGAGGATGGGGTAAATGCCAGCCAAGCTCAGCATCACCTCGCTCAGACCCTGTGGCCCAAGCAGTGGCTGTCAGGGAGCAGCTGAGGGCACATATTGCTGCAGTTTCTGCTTCTGCCTGCTTTGTTTTTTCACCAAATCAGACTGATTAATCATACTGAGAACTTCAGGGTTAATAAATCTTGTACGTGTGTCCTGTGTAGTGGGAGTAGTGAAGGACATACTCTCAGCCCCTCTCCAAGATTTTTTAATTCCTTTCCACAGCAAGAAAAATTTGGCAGTGGTACTCATGGCCACAGTATAGCCAGAGTTAGGAGATAAGAATGCTCAGAAGGGAAAACAAAAGGATATTTATCTAAATAACAGGAACACGCTAAAGGATAGCAGTAAGGGATTAAAAAATCTCTGGAACTTTTGGGAGCAATAATAAACTTTCCATGCTTTCAGCAATATATCAGCAACACAATACCGGAAAGGTGAAAGGAAACTTGGAGCAGGTCTTTACAACTGTGTGCCTGGACCTTCCTTGCCTTGGCAGCTGGGTCTGGCCGTCACAGCTGGAGCAGACACGCTACGTGGATGGACTGTGGTCCCAGAGCTGCTCCTGAGTTACCATGAACCAGATGTTCAGCAGGGCCATGTTTAGCAAGGCCACCTTCCCTCACCAGCCTTTCCTCTCTCCTGGTTGCAGGTACAGCCCACACAAGGATGCTGACCCTTTGAAGCCCAGGGAACCTGCAATAATCGAGCGCTTTATTGCCTACAAGAACCAGGATCACGGGGCCTGGCTGCGGGGTGGAGATGTGTGGCTGGACAACTGCCAGTGAGTTTTGCCTTATTTCAACTCTCAGGGTTCAGCCTGGTGTTTATGGCGAGCATAGCTGTGGTTCAGACTATTTATATTGCTTTGCACCTTTTGTATGGCCAAGATGGAAATGGAGATGAAATGTTAAGCCACCACAGGTATTATTTTACACAAACAAAACCTGCTTTGTCTGAGCTGAGGATCCCTCAGGTTGTTTCTCTTTGTGATGCTGACCAGCATTCATAAATGGTCACACAATACACACACAGAGACAAGTAGATGCAAATAACTAAAAATAAAACTTTTTTTTTTTTTAATACATGAAAAATGAGGTGCTTTGAAAAGAAAACAGTGAAATGCACCACCTTTCCTGGCTCAGCCTGGTCACAGATCAGTTTTATGTGGTTCAGTGTAATGCTGAATAAGCAGGTACTGATGAAGCAGACATAAAACTATGCATCACAGCAGCAAGGGAGAGAGTCTGGGCAAGTGCGTGTTGCGCTCTTTGAAGGCCATTTCCTGCGCTGGCCAGAGCAGATATTTGTTTTGCACTTGAAAACAGATGATCTGCTGCAGTTTCTGTTTCTGAGCCAGGCTCCTGATATCAACCCTAGCGAAGAGGAGAAAAAGGAAAAAGCTCCTTTCCGAGGCATATTGTGCTAACCCTGCTGGGAATGGCTGCCACGCTGATATCTGGTGTCCAATTCCCAGCCAGAGCTGCCTTACCTTTGTGTGACCCAAACCTCTCAAAGCACCCAGTGGGATAAGCTGCCAAGAGTGACTTGGTGAGAATGGGGCTGTAGCACAACTCAGAAATGTCATATACAGCCATAGAGTTTGTGCTTGTTGTGACCCACGAGAATCCACCCCCTCTATGGCCAGCAAGTGTTTCCTCACAGATCCCACTCAGGTCACTGGGACATTTTCATTGCTGATGGAGCAGAGACAGTGTGGAGGGTGCTCACACACCAAGTGCTTTATGAGTTTCCAGCAGCAAATCTCTGAGTGTGTGTGAACTGGAGGAAGCAGCCATCAAGCTGTAATTGTCTTTATAGCCATTTCCATTTCTATTGCTACAGAAAGAATTATGTATCCCATTAACAGGGCCAGCGTTAATGTGGCCTGTAGGGAAGCAAGAAGGCGATAGGGAGGGAAGGGCTGCCATCTACAGACAGCAGCACATGAGGGGATCTGCTCCCAAATCACTGCTAGGACCAGTGACAGACGTGGGAAGTGATGTGTGTGAAGACACCATCAAGACTGACTCAAACTATCAATTCATTGTAGCATTTCTCTAAGCAGGAGTCAAGGACCAACATCTATGATTTATCTTATCTTGAAATTTCAACAAAATAGAAAGATATTCTAATTTTTGTTTTTATTTTTAATAAGGAAGTTCTGATCTCTGTATTCATGTTGAGGAAACAGAAGCCAAGCTGTTCTTTTTTTATCCCCTTGCAAAGCTTTTTATGGAAGCAGTTTAGGAAACTTGAAGACAGTGAAGTACAGTGTGTAAGGGAAAGCACCATTATATAATAAAAGCTGGTTGGAGTGAGAGATAAGCATGATTTTTGTCTACAAGAGAAAAATGTGATCATTAGACAAAGGGATAAAGCTTTATCAGGCAAGTAAACTATGGCTAGTAATCACCATCTTAACCCCACTTGGAGAAATCAGGTGTGTGTCTGCTGCTTCTCGTGATCTGCATATTCTGCAAGATGTGCCAAAAGAGATCTTCTAAAACTGGACAGTGAAAAAGTCTGGAAAAACCCGAGTTCCCCCTGAGCACTGTGCAGTAATTAATCTCTGCTGTCCTCCACTAGTTTGCTTGTTAGAGTTTGACATGAAAAACCAAAGCATCCCAGATCTCTTCTGAAGCATCTCCCTTCTCTTGGCAGGTTTGCTGACAATGGCATTGGGCTGACCCTGGCGAGGTAAGCGTGGCACAGCTGTGTGGTACAGATGTGTTTTAAAGGCTGTGTGATACAGATGTGTTTTAAAGGCTGTGTGGCACAGCTGTGTGGTACAGGTGTGTGGTACAGATGTGTTTCAAAGGCTGTGTGGTACAGCCTGGGCTGGGTGTGAGCAGCTTTTCGCCTCCAGCCCTTTCACCTCCAGCCCTTTCTTGCAGCGGTGGGACCTTCCCTCACGATGATGGCTCGAAGCAGGAAATCAAGAACAGCCTGTTTGTTGGTGAGAGTGGGAACCTGGGCACCGAGACGATGGACAATGAGATCTGGGGGCCTGGAGGTCTGGATCACAGGGGCAGGACGCTGCCCATCGGCCCGTAAGTGAGCTCAGACATCACAGCACTCACAGCTCCCGCTCCCAGCAGGAGCTCCAGCCCAGGGTGGTTTCCTCAGTGCTGTTCAGTTTAATAACCATTACACAGAAAGGATTTCATTTAATGGCTCCCAGTCCCAGAGTCCTCACTGTGCAGCTGCTGCTGGCAGGTACATCCTTGCAGGCTGCCAAGACTGATCAAACTCCGCTTTCCTTCCCCCTCCCTTTTGCAAGGGGATTTGAGAGGACAGCAAGAGCACTCTGTGCTAGCAGGGCACCTCTGTACCTGTGATCAGCAATGAGCTGAGCTCCATCAGCTGCCAGGAGGGCTCAGAGCAGCCCCTTCCCAGGCTTGCCCGTGCTCATGGGTGTGCTCAGTGCTGCTGGTACTGGTGCTCCTGCAAAGGACTTTGATGCCTTTGTTAAGCGGTTTTGAAATGGCCAGTGAACTTCATGTGTGGCCTCTTCCTAGGCTTTAGTCCTACAGATTGGTTTGCAAGGGCAATGCTTTTGCTTCCTAAAAACACAGTTATCCTTAACAGTAGCCCCACAGTGAGCAAACAGCTCAGCTGATGCTTTTCTGCCTTATTGCAGGCCTCAATTTTCCTGTCAGCAGTGATGCTGGAGGCTTAATATAAACTACACCAATAATGAAAACCCATTCTGCTATGACATTCCTAATATCCTTTTCACACACACATATATATATGTGGACATATCTCATCTTGGATGTTGTATGCAGAAACTCAGAACAAATGCACTGCAGCAGGCAGGAATTCTCTAAGAGATCATACAAGGAAGGGATCAAATTTATGTATTGTAAGTGAAATTTGAAATGTCTTATCTTAGCCTCTTAAAGACCTTAAGCATATTATTGATTTAATTGGTGTGAAAACGGTGTCTTTTTTACCTTGCAGATGATATCAGAAAAGGATGATAAAGATTAATTAATCTGCCCCTTCAACTCTTCTTAGCTCTATAGATTGTAGATCCTTTCCTTGTTTTTAAAAACATCTTTTTTATTGCAGTTGATTTGCAATGCTTCTCTCCAAATCCTTTTGAAAGATGTGGTGGGACTTCTTTTAGCTCTGCCATTACTCAGCCCAAGGAGTCTGCACAGCTCTGCTGAGTTTCAGGTTTCACTGCTGCAGAACTCATTTCTGATGGCAAACATGAATTTATTCATCTTTAGGTCAGTCCTTTGGCATTGCTGTTACTTCCTTCCCTGGAGAAGTACAGACTAAATAAAGATGATCTGTTCAACACAAGAGAACTTGAGCTGAACTTTCAAGGATAAGAGAACTCTACAGAGCTGGAAAGAAGGGAAATCCCTTCTCTTCCAAAGCAGGAACTTAGGAGTCATCCTCTGGGCTGCAAGAAATGAAAGCAGCCGCGAAACAAGCGCAGTGGGGCTGTGCGTGTCTAGAGCACATCTCCTCCCCATGCTAACATGCCGTGACCAAGTCTCTCTGTCTCCTCTGGATGTGTTTTAGGGATTTTCCCATCCGAGGGATCCAGTTCTACGACGGGCCCATCAACGTCCAGAACTGCACGTTCCGCAAGTTCGCGGCGCTGGACGGGCGGCACACGAGCGCGCTCGCCTTCCGCCTCAACAATGCCTGGCAGAGCTGCCCCAACAACAACGTCACCAGCATCCACTTCCAGGATGTCCCCGTGAGTCACCCTTCCCAGACAGCCCTCCTGGGTGCCTTGGAAACGGGGCTGTGACAAAAAGCAGAAAATGTCAGATCTTGCGATTGTCTTTGCCAGAAGTCTAACAGCAAAACAGAAAGAGGAATCGTGATGGGTGCAATAACGAGGAAATTGTCTGTCAGGTTTGCAGCAGAACAGGTGAAGGCATCAGTTAAAATAAAAATTAAAAAAAAGCAATATTGAAGTGAAAATAATTTACATTTCTGTGCAACTCAGAAATTGAAGAATCAGCCTCCCTTTATTTTCAACAGAGCTATAATATTAAAGCAACAGAAGGAAGTCTGTTCTGAAAGGCCTGAATGACCTAGAAGCAGAAAATACTGATTTTGGGGAACAGCCAGTGAAACTGAGCTGATGCAGGATAATTCTGCAGCCCGGCACACCAGGGTAATTCCAGACTCCAGTTCTGCAGACATAAATGAGAGTAGAGTCCAGCCAAAAGGGGTTTGCCAAATTTTGAATTACAGTATGAACCTCTGGGTGCTGGGCCTATTCTTTTTGAGCTATTTTTGTATTTGCCTGCACAAATACATGCTAACTGTTTCACTGAGATTCACCTTTAGTAGCTGTTAAAGCCAGCTGCCAAACATTACAAACAAACAAATAAATAAAGTGGTTGGGCTGAAATGATTTGTGTTGTCTAATTTTCAAAAAAATTAGCAGGCTTGCTCACAGATCAGGAAAAGTGCTGACCAGTGCCAAATATCATGGGAAAGGCAAAATTCCCCTAAAAGTGCTGGTTGGTCACTCTCACATTGCATGAGGCAGGCTGGTGACATGGCACTTATTTATGCTGGATAAAAGTATCAGTCAGAAGTTGCCTGAGCAGCCATTTCCCAGGGCTGACTATTTCCCACATTGGTATGACTTCATGTGGCTTGGAACTTTGAAACTATATTAGCAAACAATGAGCAAAGTGGCTCTCATGAAATCACCCTGTCTTCTGAACCTTCCCCCACAATTTTAAAACAAACCTTCCCACTGGTGAGGCTGAAATTGTGGTTTTTTTAGCCTTTCCCCCATGGTCAGCAGGGAAATATGTGTCTGCTCTGCCTGACAAGTCAAACACACATTTTAAGTCAGAAAATGTGTAATTTGAGCCACTGTGGTGACCAAGAGTATCCTTTTTTTGTACTCCAAGTGATGAATTCCTTTCTGGAGATGTAAATTTGTTCCACTGTTTTGTTTAGATTACTTCAAGAGTCTTCTTTGGAGAACCTGGCCCGTGGTTCAATGATCTGGATATGGATGGTGATAAAACATCAGTTTTTCATGATGTGGATGGTTCTGTGTCAGAATATCCAGGCTCATACCTGATCAAGGAAGATAACTGGTTAATCAAACACCCCGACTGCATCGACGTGCCCGACTGGAGAGGCTCCATCTGCAGCGGGCACTTTGCTCAGGTAAGGCTGCTTGCCTTGCAGTATCATTAGCACTTGGGTTTATTCTAAATTTCTTGGCACTTTAAAGCTTGACCTGTAGACATGGACTTTCTTCAGAGTGCTCAGTGTTTATTTATCAGCGTGTCTGCACAGGTGGCTTTGAACATGAGAAATACTGTGGTGCATTTTCTGAAACCTTGGCTGCTGACAGATCCAGCAACTTCTGCCTGAAGCCTCCTGAGATCTCCATGGGCATTCACAGATTAATATTCATAAATCCATGGGCTGTCAGCTAGTTATTTTTCCCTGATTTATGGAAGGAAGTGTTGCCCACAGTGTTATGGGAAATGTGCTGATGAGTCGAAATTAGACTTCAGCTTTCATGGTCTTTCATCCTGTGTGTGACCACCAAACCACTCTTCCCACCACAGGAGCCCTGAGTGCTGCTGCCATGAGAGTCCTCGCTTTCCTCTGCTGAGAGGGCCTGGTTTTGTCTTGGGTGTTGCAACAGTTGGGGGTTTTTTTGTGTAGTGCCACTGCAGCCAATTTCTAACCACTGAGCTGGGTTTCAGGCTTCTGAAATCCTGACAGAAGGATCCTTGTTCAGCACAAGTCAGATGTCTGAGGTAGATACTGTCCTGCTGCTGAGGGTTGCAGGATGCTGTGGGATATCTCAGCCCTGCTGCAGCCTCTGGCACATGCACTTGAACTCAGTGGATGAGGAAATGGGCTTTTTTTTTTTTTTTTTTTTTTTTTTTTTTTTTTTTTTTTTTG
>JANRGV010177665.1:0-45791 GCA_024734035.1 Alethe castanea
GAAGGAAGGAAGGAAGGAAGGAAGGAAGGAAGGAAGGAAGGAAGGAAGGAAGGAAGGAAGGAAGGAAGGAAGGAAGTTTAGTAAATTCATTAGACCAGAGTAGAGTACAGCAATTCAGTCAGAAGTGACCTACAGTAATCACCTTTACTTATTCTCAAGTATCTCCATAAGTACCTCATTCCCAGGAACAACAGGGATGAATATACCACTAAGTAATGTTGATTACTGACTCGTGCAGTAATGGTCAGAAGAACTGTGATAAAACTTCAACAATACAAAGAATTTGTTTGGTTAATATGATCTTTTATATTCTTAAATCAGTCTGTAGAAATTTTAAAAAATGAAAATCTAAACACAAACAGGTGGAATACTAGTCTCTCTGGAGGGTAGCTGAAATTAAGATTTTAATTACTTTTTGATCAGAATTGTGACTACTCACAATCTAAACTTCTACAGAATCTCTAAACATCTTTCATATATGCCTTTGCTTTTGCTAGTCATTGCACCATATTAAGTTCACAGTTTTTGATGTTTTTGTAGTGAATTAGATAATTCCAAAAGTACCAGGAATAGCAATGAAAAATCATTTAGGAGAGAATTATGTTCATACAGAAATATTTAACTCTCAACATGTCAATGTTTCAAATTATTGCCTAAATTAAATAATTTTGAGAAAATTTTCATGTGGTTTCTGAATTAAATCTTGTGAAGAGAATGGTTTGGATTGGAAGGCATCTCGAAATTTATCCAGTTCCACCCCCTGCCCCTTCCACTAGACCAGGTTTCTCCAAGCCCCATCCAACCTGGCCTGGGACACTTCCAGGGTTGGGGCAGCCACCACAGACTTTCTGGGCAATGTCTTCCACCCAATCTACACAAGAGATAAGTTGTAGGGATGCTGTAATGATTAAGTAAAGCCTGGTAGTGCTCTTTCCTTTATAAAAAGAGCACCCCCTTCTGTTGGATTTATTCTCTTCGCTAAAAGCCAGTTTTTTTAAGTTAACCAAAGTGATAAGAGCAGTTAGGGAAAAAGATTGCCTTAGAAAGGAAGATAGATGGAAAGCCAAAGCCTGTCTTGGGTCAAACCTGGCCTTTCAGCTGTTTTTCCTAAGAGGTTTGTGGAATCTGGAGGCCAGATGGGCAAGCACACCTACGAGCCTTGCTCAGAGGGGTCCCTCTGCTCCAAGCACTCTCTCTGCATCCAAGTTTGCAGTTTAAAAGAGCTGCTCACTAATTTCAGTAATAGTCTCAACTGCTTTTTAATTACATACACACCAGAATTTTTGTGTAAGTTTTTCTTTCCCCTCCAAGGACACCTTGTGACCACTGCAAAAGTGTCAAATATAGATATAAATATCAGAAAGGAGTTCCAAAGCACTGCAGAAACTCTGCAGTTTATCTTAGAGACATGCAGAAGCTTCCTGACAGCTTGGCTTTGACTTGAATTTTCTTTCTCCCTGTGCCAGGCACCATATGCTGACTGTTACACTGAAATGACACTTAACCTGCAAGCCTGCAACAGAGAGGCTATATTTAAATTCAACTGTTAGGTGAAAGTGTGTTTTAGAAAATCCTCCAGGAAGCAGCATCCAGATGGCTACAGTGAAGAATCTATATCTAGGGATTTGGGGGAGAATAACAGGTTACAGCAGCATCACTTCTGAAGTTGTGGCTATACAGTGACACTCCCTTTCAGGTAGAACTGAAACGATTGCATAATGCAGTGTTTGGGGTTTATCAGCTTCACTATTTGGAAGAAAAGAAATTTTATAAACACAGTTTCTCAGGGATTTTCTGTAACTATGTCTCTCTGTGTATCAGTCTCAACTTCTTACTTGAAGTTAACCTAAAAAACAAATAGAAATGTTAATTCATTTATTTCAGCATTTTGTCAGAATTTTTTTTTTAATGACATAATGACACCAGAGGAAAGTTCTTTAACTGTTGGAATTACCATCATTGAATATTTGACATTCTGAATTAGGTCATTCCCTGCATTTTAGTCTGTTCCATAAAGGGAGACATGGCAGTCAGGGAGCTGATTATGTTTTCCAGATTTCCAAAGGGAATGTCAGTCCTGACAGTACCTAAAGCTTTGGTAAAGCTGTGGTATTGGCACAATTTTTGATTTCAGTTTTTCAGAGGAAATTATTTAGAGTACCTGAGGCTATTTATGAATTAATGTTGAAAAGTTCTTTACCCAGGCTAATGACTCACTACAATTTTCAAATCAGATTTGGAGACTGAGAACAGATGAACATGCAAAAGTACACAGGTTGATCATACACTTTTTAGATAAGGAGAAAATCTGAGCTCCAGACTCTGATATGACACCATTTATTTCCATTCTACACATCTTTTTTGAAGCAAACAGATGAAACAGGTGTGAATCAATACTGTTTTCTGAGACAATTCCGGAGCAGCAACTCCCCAAAGTAAGCTCACACTTCATAGGGCTGTGTTTAGCATGCTGTTGATATTATCATAGTGATTGCAAGAAGCCATTAGTCTGAGTTCGTGTAAAAAATCCTTCAAAATTGCTTCCCTTCATACCCATCTGCACACACAAACATTATGTTGATACATGCATACATGCTTACTACAAAGGGTATTCAGGAATATTTCAGGTATTCAGCTTATTTCAGAGAAGTCCAGAACTTTCTTACATTTACCCAAGGACACTGTAACAGTAAATACGAAGGCAGGATGCTCTCCAAGCTCACCTAAAGCATCCTGCGAAAAACACTATCTGGAAAAATAAAGTTACACCTCTAAAGGTTGATTGAATTGACCAGCATTCCTGTCTGACCTGGTTAGTCCCCAGCACAGCACCAATCACACACAAATCAAACAAACCTATTGTTCATCCTCACATTTTCTTAGCAGAAGTCTGGGACACCTCAGTTCTGCTCTTCCCAAAAGATCTGACCTTCAAAATTCAGTTTAAGAAAGCTCAAGATAAACCTTTTAAGATTGGTCTCAGCTAATGAGGCATGGCATGTTGGCCGAGCACCTTCTTTATGGCCCACATTGGCCTTACAAGACACATCCTGTGCAGAGGACAGGTTTCCTTGTATCTGCTTATGCTCCAGTGTAAGGCAGCCTGCAGATCTGCCATTGATGCACCCAGTTATTTAGCTGTGCTACAAATCCATCACTAAGCTAATTTACAAATTAGTATTCATGTAAGGAATAGTCCAGTTCATTTTCACTCAGTGCAAGAACAGAGATCGACTTTTTAGTGACAATAGCAGCCAATCAGAAGAAGAAAAATGTACCACATGAGGAAATTTTACTGTGAGATCTCCAGTCAGGCTGTCCACAGTCCCCTCTACAACTAACACAGCTGAATCCAGCTCTAGAACCCATTTGGCAAAACTCAGAGCCTAAACAATCTGAACACATATTCACTAACATACATAGAAAAGATTGTTACACTGTCTTTTAGCTGCTATTATTCTTGGGGGGGGTTAATCCCTCTTTCCCATGTGGCAATCTCTTCTAAAGAGTAGAACAAGAGGTGCATGACTTTCTCCTGCCTTTGTTCTTCTGCACTGTTAATGAAGAATGGCTCCCTACTCCCTTGGTATGGGATGCATTACAGAGCACAGCCTCTAAAATACCAGGAGGTATAATCTTGTCAAATATGTCAACTATTCACACAAGTTTCCACTAATGACAGTGGAACCATCCTGGTTAATATGAAACTGGTAAACCATCTTTTCAGCACAGCAATTACTCTCCTTAGGTACCTAAATAAACAAATGTTTGAAGGACTGAATTCTTTTGAAAATAGGAGCTTCTTTTGAAAATCTTTCTGAATGCTAATGCTAAGCTGTATAGAAAATATCAGTGATTGACTAGTGAAAAAAATAGCACTTAAACAGCATATTTAATTGATAAGGCATTAGCCTTAATGACATTTAGAGAACATCAAAGACAGAACATATCTGTATCGTGAGGAATATGAAGCAAAAAATGGAACTTCAGCAGAATGATCAAATTCAATGAGCAACAGTAGTTAGGATTAAAAAAATGTTATGCAGTAAGATTACTCATCCTCTTAACTTTATTTGTACAGCCTGAAATTGGATTCCATAGAAATGCAAAGTTTTACAGATTGCTGAGATCTGAACCTTTATCTTTCCTTGCAGACTATTTGTATTACTCTACTTTTCTTTGAATCACAAAGCTATTAAACTGTTAAAGCTTATTTAAAATGTGGCTGCATTTCTATCAATGGACCCAGATAGCTGAATTACAGTTTTTAATTATGCTTTTTTTATAGTTTGGACATGCTTACTTAGAAATATTTGAAACAAAAGTATGCAATTAAAGAGCTTTTATTGCTGCTGATTGGTGAATTGTGTCTATATTGACAGCAAGAGGTGGCTTAGCATATAGGAGAAATTACATGGGCCACTTTCTATTAGTGGCTAATACAAAAATCATAGCCAGCTTTAATTAGTACTTTATCATTAAATCAAAGCATGTGAAAATATAACATGCCATGTTACATGCAAGATACAAGAATATTTCACACTTCAGTAGCACCCATCCTACAAAAGCAGTTAAATACATAATTAGAAAATCAGAATTTATGCTATTCATCTGACTAACTTCTCCAGTTCAGCAAAAGCAGAACTGGCCAGTTTCCATCCCATAATATTGAATCACTTTTCCCATTGCAGACTGCAACTGTGGGATGGCCATAGCACAGGGGAAAATTAAAGTAAAACATAATTTAAAAAAAAATAAGAACAGGCACTGCAGTAAAACAGCAAATGTGAACTCCATTTGATTTACAGGGTATTATCAGATAGTGAGCAGTATGTTATTCTGTGCTTTGCTAGATTTGAAATTTAAAAAATCATCTCTTACCATCAAATGCACCTGGCACCAGAGTAGAAAGAGATACAGAATAAACCTAATTCTTTCACAAATACCACCACCCTGACAAAACTTACAGCATGACGTGAGTAAGTTAGAAAAAAAAATTTCAAAAAGGAGATGTTTGTAATGGACAATTATTTTCTTCCAGAAATTTAATTTGTTCATTCAAGCTTATCAGAGTTTAAAAAACGGCTGAAAACAGAAATTACTTCAAACTACTTCAGAGGGAGCACAGTGTGTGTGTCGACCATCCTCTCTGGCTCAAGATTGATTCCAAAATCTGCACACACGTATTCACACATATTCTCAAAGTTTTATTTCTTTTTAGTAAACGATAGTACAATTGACTTCAGTGAAAACGATGCTTTAAAATTTTATTTGGTATGAAAAAGGTGTTCAACCAGCCTGGAAATACCTTAGAGAAATCATATAATCATTGGCACCATGACCCCCCAGGGCCTTTCCTGATGGGCACTTTCCAGTCATTCTGCCCCAGCCTGGAGCTGCAGGGGGTTATTGTGGACAAAGTGTAGGGATCTGGCACTTGGCCTTGCTGACCACCCCCACACCACTGTTGCTGGCCCATCAATCCAGCTTGTCTGGGTCCCTCTGCAGGGCCTTCCTACTCTCCAGCACCTCAACATTTTTCTACTGCACTCAGTAGTAGCTGGTCTCATAAAAAGTAAGTGTATAGTCCTTGGACACCCTGGTTGTGAAGGCATCTGCCTTCACCTTCTGCTTCTGGCTGTGAGGAGCATGACTGTTCCTCATTTCACAGCATGGGAATTAAATCTCCATAGTACTGCTCCAAATCCCACCCTTTGCTATCAGTAAGAAAAACATCATCACTCTTTATATTAGAAAGGAGTTAAATAAATCCCAAATCCTAATCCTTTTGCTGGATTAGTCTCAGCATCAAGCCCACAGTGGACACACTTAAACTTTTATATATTTCCCTCTGTGTATAGCTGTCAATTTACAATGACGATCCATAGAACATTTCATGGTAGTCTACACCCAGAAATTTCTGTAGTTTGTTGTTCAGCCCCCCTGCTTTAACTAGAAGTGGATTACTTCATCTGAGACAGAGAGTTTAATACCCCACAAGACTAATTCACTATGTCATCTTTGCATAATGTTTTTACAGAGATAGAATGACTCCTGATTTTCAAGGTCTGGTAACAGCCAAAGGGTAAATAATGCAAGTGTCTTTGCCAGAGGCATTTGTAATGTGAAGTCATTCATTTAGCTCCTTTCTTACTTTTCAGCATTGACTAGAAGGTATTACCAAAACTTGTGGCAAGATAATTTAATTCAGCAAGCACAAAACATAGGGGCTGTTTTGATTCTGATTTATACATTGTAGGCTACCTTCCAGAACATTTTGCTAAGACCAAACAGTTAAGATATTCTGTGATATCTCATTAAATGATAAAATGTGAACTATATTGATTGGTAGTAAATGTGCAGAGGAAAACCGGTGATATTGTCTGACTGCTTGAATAATGAAAGCCACCCAGCTTCTTGCATTTTTTCTGAGAATCATAAAAATCACAGAATGTTTTGGGTAGGGAAAGCTCATCCAGTTCCTACCCATTGCCATGAGCAGGGGTATCTTCCACTATCCCAGGTTGCTCCAAGCCCTATTCAACCTGGTCTTGGGCATTTTCAGGGATGGGGCAGCCACAGCTTGTCTTGGCAACCTGCAGCAGAGGTTCTACCAACCCAAACCATTCTGTGATTTTTATGATTCTGTGGTGCTTTTTCAAGTCAGTGGCATTAATGATCCTTACCAGTCAAAAATACCATCTTTCCCATTTAGTCTAATTCTAGGTTTGATTTAACCTGGTTTCTTAAAAGTGGCAGCCATGAATCAGCATTGTGGTAGTAGGCGTTACAGATATAGGGAGGAGTTACAGGCAGATGAGTATATTTATTTCTGAACTTACTGTACATCCTCAAATGAATTTCATGCATTTCTAAACATATTAAGCCATGAATCACTTTTAAACTATTTTCACATTTCATGACCATACGTCATAGTGGGCAAAATGTTATCACCAAGGCACACCCAAAAATGTCTCTGCAGAGTTTAATGTGAGTGCCAAAACGTGACCCTGTTATAAATGTCTTGACTGAAAGATAAGCTGCAGTCAGATCCAGCCATCAACCAAGGGACAGGAAGTTGTGGAAGAACTATCTGTATTCATTCTGGCACTCCAAGAACAGCTGGCTCCCTGGATTTGCCCTGTGGCTACTAAGCTGGAGCCACTTTCCTCTCCTTGCACTCAGCAGATAGTGTTATCAGGAATCGCTCCAGTGGCCTTTGCACTCGTGGGATTGTTACCATCCTCTTCCTTTTTTTACTGGCTTTAATGGATGTTTCTTGACAGACCAGTTCCCTCTGAAATTACTGATTTATTAGCACGTTACAGGATAATTTCACATGACAACAGAAAAGCAAAGCACAAGATTTTTTTTCACAACCGGGAAATGCATATTTCACAAGGATAAAACCACTTCATCTCAGGTGCCCACTGTTCAGAGAGAGCTGTCAGCCATAAATTCATTTGGCAATGTGTAGGCAGACCTTTCTCTCTTCCATCCTACCCTCTCTCAAAAATTGTGCTCCCTGACTAAATTCTGAAACATTACCAAGTTTACTTAGCTAAAACTGACCTTTGCCTACTGTTTTAGTCTGGTTATTGTGACAGAATTAGTTCCTTTGAGGAAGAGAGGAATGGTAACTCATCCATATCAGTCTCATAAATGAATTTCCAAAGCTGAGTTAGAAACAGGAGTTCCATGACCTCTGTGTTTGTGGTGTAGAAACTTGCCAAATCCCACTTTGTTTTAGCATAAATACTACATAAACATTGTTTTATTGCTGTCAACAACCACATAACATCTTGCAAACCCACTCATGGTTTGGAATTCTCATGGTTTAGCTGTGAAGACAAGAGAAATAGAGTGAAATAAGCATGACTTATACATGGTGTATCTAATTTATCTCCCTATAAATACAGAATTGGTACATGAAGATATTTTTTAAATAGAAGTACAATTGTTTTTCTTTTATTTTAATGTCTTACTTTGCAACCTTTTAAGTTTAAATGTTCTTGTTAATTATCTCTAAATTCCAATTAATTACTATGGTTGACATTCTTTTTTAAGTTTTCATATTTTACCAATCTCCTAAAATGGGAAAATGACCATCACATTAAAAAAAAACAAACAAAAAAACAAAAAAAAAACCCAGTTTGATTGTTTCTTTTGGTTTTTTGATTGTTTTTGTCTCTCTGAAAGAAAAAGTATCTGGGAGTTTGACATAATATATTGATTTCTATGACTCCTTTATGGTTTGGGTGCTGAGAAAGCACATACCCGAGTCACACAGAACTGCTGCTACTTCAGAACATATAAACAAGCACACATATGTGCTCATCCAGGCCAAGGAGTCTGCATTAAAAATAGACATAACCATTACTTCCTCAGGCAAAATCCTAAATAAACAGATGCGCCTTTGAAGTCAACCACATGAGAAATAGTTCTACTAAAAGAAAAACCAAATTTCGAAGGCAACTACAATAAAAATATCTTCCGGACACTACACAAGGCCTGAAACAAAACAAAAAAACAGAAATAAAAGTGAAAAGGCAAAGGTATCTAAGGAACAAAGTAGTCCTGGGTAGTGAACTCAATCAACACTCAAGTTTGGAGTTGTGCACCGCTTGTCATATTTATCAAATATATATTGACAGCTGCAAGCACCATTAACACATAAGCACATGATGGATCTAGAAAGGAAGACACTGGTAGAAAATCTATAGCATATGAATTTCCCATGACATTATCACACAAGGACTCTATGGAAAACTGAGATCTAAATGAAGAGCTTCTGTAGTCACACAGTCTTTCAAACTAAGACATCCCTGTATGAAAAATAAGTGTCAGGGTAATGGAAAAGTGAAAGAAGTTTCATGGTAATGTGTTTCAGTTACAAATTCTCAGAAGTCTTCTATTGTAGCCATGGCTAAAATTTAATGGATAAGTTTGAGTCATGATATAGAGTTGACCAAAAGCATGAGAAAATGCAGCAAGATCTGACAATGTTTCTGCCATAGGCACTTTAATACAAGGATCTAATCAGGAAGGATCTTTTGGCACTGCCAGGGCTGCAAAGATACTCTGGGTGTCTGATTCATGAACAAAATGCGCATAGCAAACTTCATTAATGTCTTGGCCAAAGGCTCCTATTCAGACACCAGACTGCAGAGGATATAGGCTTTTCTTTCTAATGTACAGTATTCTCTCTGCAAAAAGGTGAATCATTAAACTAATTTATTTAAATCATCAGTATCTATCTTTACATTTACGCATATATATATCCACATAGCTCTACATACACACACATGTACATGCATACATATATGTGTACAGAAATACACACTCATGAATATATATAAACACATGCCTTCGTATTCACACCGATCCATTCTCACAGTAATCACCAATATTTGGGTTCTACATATCAGTAAATAAACAAGCACCACAGTCTACATGTTTTCCACTTATTCAAATTTAGCCTGGTGATTTGCTACCAAAAGCATCATTACAGAAATACAGAATCTGCCATTTTGGAAGGGAGCCACAAGGATCTTTGAGTCCAACTCTGGACCCTGCACAGGACACCTCAACACTACCACCCTGTCCCTGAGAAAGTTGTCCAAATGCTCCCATAGCTCTGGCAGCTTTGGGGTCACATCCATTCCCTGAGAAGATTGTTCAGTGCCCACCAATCTTGGAGGGAAAATTTTCTAATATCTAACCTAAACCTCCCCTGACACAACTTCAGACCACTCCCACGAGTCCTGTCCCTGGTCATGAGACGAGAGATCAGTGTCTGTCTCTCCTGTTCCCCTCACAGGGAAGTTGTAACAGCAGTAATGTCTCCTCTCAGTCTCTTCCAGGCAAACAGACCAACTGCCCGCAGTAACTCCTCATGAGGCTTCCCCTCAAAGAAAGCCCTCCTTTGGATGTTCTCTAATAGTTCAGTGTCTTTCTTATCATGTGGCACCCAAAATTGCCCCCAGCACTCGAGTTGAGGCCACCCAAGAGCAGAGTGGGACAGTCTCCTGCCTGGCCTGACCAATGATGCTCGTCCTGATGCCCCCAGAACAGGGATGTCCCTCCTGGCTGCCAGGGCACTGCTGGCTCAGATCCAACTGGCAATGGACAAGGACCCCCAGGGCTCTTCCCACAGCTGCTCTCCAGTCTCTTGCTCCCCAGTCCATACATACAGCCAAGGTAGCACTGTCCCAGGTACAGCACTTTCCTTATTACAGTCCACATGGTTGGTGTTTGCCCATCTCTCTAATTTGTGGAGGACTATCTGCAGCACCTTTCTGCCTTCCAGGGAGTCAAATAGCTCCTCCCAGTTTTGTATGATCTGTGAACCTGCTGCGCATCCCTTCCAGGTCTATGCCTAGGTCGTTAATGGAGACATTGAAGAGCACAGGGCCAAGGATGAAGTCCTGTGGAACCCCACTAGTGACAGGTATCCAGTCTGATGTCACCCCAAACACTATAACCTTTTGTGCCTGACTTGTGAGCCAGATGCTCACCCATTTTATGGTATATTTATCCTGGAAGAGACAGTCTGGAAAGATTTTCTGAAACCCAAAAAGATTGCATCAACAGGCTTCCCTTGATCAACCAGGTGGGTCACCTTGTCATAAAAGGAAATCAGGTTTGATATGCAGAACTTTCCCTTCATGAAGCTGTGCTGGCTGTGAACAATGACTATGTTGTCCACCAGGTGCTTTTCAACACCTCCCAGAATAACCTTCTTCATAATTTTGCCAGGCCCTGAAGTGAGGATGACAGGCCTGTAGTTAGAGTCCTCTTTCTTGCCCCTCTTGAATATCAGCAGAGCACTTGCCAGATTTCTGTCAGCTGGGACCTCTTTGGATTCCCAAGACTGCTCAAAAATCATCATGAGAGGTTTTGCAATGACATCAGCAGCTCTTTGAGGTTTCTTGGATTAATCCCACCAGGCCCGTAGATTTGTAGGGATCCAGCTGGAGCAGCAGATCCCTCACAAGGTCAGGATAGACTGGGAGTTGATTCTCACAGACAGGGTCTTCCAGCTCACAGCACTGAAATCCTCTGGGTCGATCATCCGTGTTGAAGACAGATGGAAAGAAGGCATTAAACACCTCTGCCTTGTCCCTGTCCCAGTTTATGAAGTGACCATTGTTATCCTGGCATGTGTCGATGTTATTTTCACTTTGCCTTTTGCCATTAATGTATTTGAAAAAACTCTTTTAATTTTCCCCAGCAGTTCCAGCAGCCTCAACTTCAGCTGAACATTGGCTGCACAAATTTTCCCCCTACAATGGGGAGCAGCATCTCTGTATCCTTCCCACATCATCTGGCACTGCTTCCACATCTTCCTTTTCAATTTGATTTCCAAGAGAAGATCCCTGTTTAGCCAAACTGGTCTTCCACCTCATCTGTTTGATTTCCAGCTTTTGGGAATTGCTGAACAGCAAAACTGACCAGCGCTGATGGGCCCCAGCACCTTTAGAACATTTTCCCAGGGGACATTGCTCACTAGCTCACTAATCAGCCTGAGATTGCTCTCCTCATGGCCAGAGTTGAGGTTTTGCTGACATTTTTTCTCCTGCCACCAGAGATTTTAAACTCAACAACTCCATGCCTGCTGTTGGCCAAGATGGCCCCAACCTCCACTTTTCCTCCAAAATCCCAGCTGTTGACAAGCAGCACATCCAGGAGGGCATCTTTCCAACTTTGGTCCCATAGGACCAGTTCCAAAAAGTTGTCATCTAGGTGTTTCAGGGTAGAGTTGGTGGTGTTTTAGGAAGCCCCACAATGACAGAAGGACTTCTGCCTACCTCATCAGTTGTCTGGCCTTCTAATTCCAGAGCCTCGTGCCTGTTGTAGGAGGTGCCAACCCTACTTGTCAAATTTGGAGGAGGAGGAGGAACTTTCTTCATGGTATGTGCAGACACTTGCCTCCAGCCTTCATCTCCAACAGAACCTCGGTTAACAGGCCTTTGACTTATTTTGACTTAATTACCCTGCAGGGCTGTGAGTCCACCTGCTTCTCCACTACAATGGAGGCCTGAGATTCCTGAGAGTCTTGACACTTAAGCACCTCTGAAAATAATTGGTTTCTCACTTGTTTGCTTGAATCCTATGTATTCTTCTTTAATCACTTAAATGTATTGTTTTTAAAATTTATTTTGTGTGGTCAAATGCATGAAATGTAGAAAAAAGGCCACATTCTCTTTGTTAATGCAGGTTATTATTATTAGTAGTAGTATTAGTATTAGTATTATTATATGTAGCCAGTATTTTTTGTAAATGGCTAAAGATGTAGTTTAAATAAAATACAATTAGATATTACTTGATAATAAACCCACATCTTTGTTTACTTTCTATTATTAGACCATATATATCAGGAAGCAAAGATGATATTGTATTTTGAGTTCCCAGTAAAGCATCCAATCCTACTGCTAGCAGTCGGGATATAGGTAAGAAATCTGTATTAGTTATAGTTCAAGAACTGTAAGGATATAGCTCAGAATTAGCTGAAAAAAATATTTATTTTAGATTAATCAATTACATTTCCTCAGGTCTCAGATTCTACTTTCTTTCTGAATATTTGGTAGTGTCTCTTCTGTTTTGATTTTAAATTACATTACTCATATAAGTCAAAACCTCTGTATGTGCTTTTCCCTCGAGAAATTAGCATTCACTCCTCAAAGCCAGATTCTATCTCTGGGATGCATGCGAGACCTGCATACACAATATCTAAATTGCTGGTGGGCTCTGCATGTGCATTTTTCAGAGCTCTGTATATATCAATTGTCTGATCAGTAACAATATCTTCTCAAGCTGCATAAGTAAAGTAGTAATTGAGAGTATCAGAAGATGAATTGCAATACAGAGCCATTAATGACCTTAAGAACGTCGTTACCCATAACAATCATATTGGGATTCCAGGCAGAATCAAGCAGCAAGACATTATTTTGAAGTATTGCTTTTCTTCACAAGGGTCACTGCTGGAATGAACTTGTAGCTACAAAAAAAAAGTTTTCACAACGAGCATAATGACTTTGAAAACCAGTAGAATCAATCAATCTGAGCTAGAAGAGAACTAAGATTTGGATGCAGAGATATTGACCACGACCTTAACTTAAGGATAGTAGAAGAAAATGACAAAAATTCTTGAGTGAGCACATTCGGTGTCAGTTGTTCTTTTTCTGCATGGAAAAAGCACAAATGCCCTCCTATACAAAGAATCACACACTCCAATCAATACCACTGCCTTTTTATACAGAAAAGGTTTCTGTGCTACTCAGTCATTTTTTCTGTATAACTTTCCACCCATATAGACTTAACATATGGTCAAAAAGAAAAACTTGAAAGCCATTCTGTTTGGAGACAGCTACTGCCCTAGCAGCAGTAACAAAAAAAGACAACATAGGGGTTAAAACAAAAGCACAGAGAATTTGATTCAAGTAATAAAAAAAAAATATTTTTCGTTTTTCTTCAGTAACTAAAAGAAATCTCGGTAATTGTCTTCTCCTTTATGAAAGTCATCAGCATTTGATATCCTCTACATCTTGAACATCACTGGTAGTACCAGCAGGGATACTGAAACAAAAACGAAAAGGAAGGGCAAATGAAAGAACAAAGACCAAACTAATGAAACATCTTCAAAGAATTAATGAAAATGACCTGATTTCATGCGCAAAATCCTGTCAGTCTACCCTGCTGACTGAAGAATGTATCTGTTATTAGTGTTAAACAGCTTTTACACTACTTCAGTGATTGCATGAAACCATTATGTTACAGCCACTATTATACTAATTTTTTTAGGGCAAGTTAAATGATTCATGAATTCACTAACTGAAATGATGACACACCATATTCTCTAAATACATGTTCTTTGTTCTTGGGAAACATATCAGTAGGAGGTTTGATCTAATAATTATCCTTAAAATATTAGATTTTGAAAACGGGTATATTCTAGAAATAGATTATAATAATATTTACAAAGAATAATATTTGCTCTTCTCCTTGCCATTTGAGTTTCTTGAGGATCTTTGAATAAATACACAGAACAAATAAGGAGAATTACAAAGAGAGATTGTCAAAACACAGACTTCTGCATTACATTATGAAAAAAATATATACAGAACGCAGTGTTGCATCAATAGTCTCCTTTGTTGCCCAGCTGAAACACACTCGTGTTCTTGTTAAGAAGACTTCTGAGAACACTCCTAATCCTGCTGGCACAGCCAGCACTGTTGCCCCGCACCCTGCCCAGTGCTGTTCTATCTCACCGAGAGAAACTCCATCCTAACTTTGAAACCCAGGAGGCTGATACTGAGCCAAAAATGTGGAGTGTGGGGATATGGGGTAGGTCTGAGCCTGGTCCCTAGCAAAACACCCTAGAGGCTTTGAGTTCTGTAGAATTGGGCTCTCTGATAAATAACTTGTGGTATACTGAGTGTTCTACAAGATTCTGTAAGAAGTCAAAATCATTTAAAATATACTGTTTCTTCAGGGACTGTCATGCTTTTCAGAAACTCACAAAATGGTTTGGATCAGAGGGACCTTAAAGCCCATCTTATTCCACCCCCTGCCACGGGCCACACCTTCCATTATCCCAGGCTGCTCCAAACCCCGTTCAACCTGGCCTTGGACACTTCCAGGGATGGGGACTTTTTTCCAAGATCTTCAGATGTGGTCTGATATTGTGGATTGGTCTCAAAAATGAACCTGATTTCTTCTTTGTTCTTGAGTAAAACGTGTTCTCCTTTCCCCAGGGCACATGACTTCTCTTCCATGCTGGCTCATAGTTGTCAGAGAGTTGGAAAGACAGAGTCAATTTGGGAATCAGAACTGCCTGCCTATCTTCCTGTCCATCTCTGAGCCCTCATTTCTGTCTATCCTTTTCCTGGGCCAAAAGTACCCACAAGATCTCAGGCTCTTTCATTACTGTCCATGGAGATATAATTTATCCATGCATGGCAGACCCCTTACACAATTGGGATAGTGAGCACAAGTGTACGGTCGTTATCTTCTGCACCCTTCATGTCTCTGATATTCATCTTAGGAGCCCCCAGATTCTCCCAGTGCTATTGGAGATAGCCAAATCCTCCTTCACTGTTGTGAACCTCCAGTCTAGGAACTTGTCAATCCTTTAATATTCTGGCTAAACTAAGCTAGGCTCTGGTTATAATTCATCTGAAAACATGCTCTTAACTTTTCTGTTATGTATGCATGGATTCCCTGTTTAAATGTTCTCTTCCTTTATTTCCATCTTCTAACAAGCACATACCCTCCAGAGAACCCTCTGAACAAAGATCAAGAAACTAATATAATATTGATAACAGGAATTGTTAATTGTAAAGCATCATGACCTGATGTGTTTTTAGGCTCTAAAATTAAAACAAAAATGCTTTCCTATGAAAGGGATTTGCATTTGGAACAAACGGATGGAGATTCAATTATTTTAGAGGACATTATCCAGGTATTTCTAGACCTGGAAATATGGCCATCTAAAGCTTTAATTTTGCTCAGGTATGTCCTTATTCAAGCAGTTTCACCAAACCTAGTTATTTAACTGATATCATGATTTTTTTATGCCCAGGTAACTAGAATATGAGAGGCTGTTGTATCACAATCCAAAATGAAAGTAATTTATATTTTTCATATCCAGATATTCTTAAAAATGTGCTGGGCTACAAACATTATTTTTGTAGTGAAAATTTACCAACTCACAATCCCAAAAACTCTCTTTGAGCTGCTCTTCCCTGTTACCAGCCTGTGAGCCCCTGAAATTAAAAAGAGGACTTACTGCATTTTCCAGTCTAGCTTTCTGCAAACATTCTGGGAATGATGATTCATCTGATTTCTGTACATTTTATCCACCAAGTTGAATGCAATATTCCATAAAGGAAGATGACCAAGTATAACACAGACAAGAAGGAATTTACTGATAGAGTGAATTTCCGGAAAAAACAGAGAGAATCATTCCTGTTATTCTGGTTAAAACACTTGCATTGAAAACCACTCTTCGAAGACCTTTGTTAGTTCTTCTCCATGCTTTGAAATTCCAGATTAATCAGTTCAAATCAACCTCAGGAAGAGCAAAAGGAAACGTTATTCCAGACTGTACACTGGAGTGAAAATTGTGATTCAGGGCATATTGTGTACCTGCACAACTGAACCCCCTAGGTTTTTATTAACACTGTCTGTCACATGAGTGAAGAAGTCTAACGAGAACAGTGGGCTAAAATATTTAGATAGGGAGTAAAAAAATTACAAAACCAACCAATGTTGGCCCTACTTAGGTTCACACACAGGAATTGAAACATATTAGTGAGTGTTCTGTTACAGTCTTGAGTCTTGCTCACTTTACCCTATGGGTTCAGTCACCAGAGCATTCAGAAGAGAGGAGAACCCAATGTGTTCTTATCTTTAACATGATAGCATTATTTTCAAATGCTTCTAATTTTGTAGCTGTTCACGGACACATTCCCCTTTCGAACAACTTCTAAAAGAATCTTCTTAAGGCAATTGAATACCATGCTGCCAAGAACTACTCAATGCTTCAAGAGATTCTTTTTTTTTCCTTTTGCAGAGTAGTATTGGGCACTTGCTAGGTGTAGTTGCCCCAAAGGATGTCAATGGTCACTAAAACTTCATCCATTTTTGTCTGCATAATATCTTATAACCCTTTTCTCCTTTTCATAAGATTGGGAAGGTTCTGTATCTTTGTATATCCCAGAATTTCTTTAATGATTAGGAACCTTTTCTAAAGAACCAACCTAAACTTATTCATAGCCAGTTTATACCAATTTAATTTTGAGACAGCAACGGCTTTTAGTTTAGATAGTACATCTCACTTTATAATATGTATTCTGTTGACAGGACTTGTGTCCTCTTTCAGGTCTCTTTTTTTTCCCCACTCTAAGTATTGTCAAGTATTTCCCCCTTAAAAGAAAGAGTGAGGATCTTTCTTCCCCTGATTTTTCACATCTGTTTCAGGTTTTAAATCATTTTGCTTCTACAAAACTCCACAGTATCCCTGAGGAGATTTCCTCAAGACCTTATTTGATAGCATAAATACTTCCCTATTTCTGTAGAAATTACCTCTTCTGATACAATGTAGGTTCTTTGCATAATTTCACAATCACTCTTTCCATCCTGGTAAACTCTCATCTTATTCTGTTTGCATTTCAATTTCTTTGTCTGGGTAGGTGATTTACATAAGAGGCACAGCAGTCCCTTTGTGTATTAAATAACAAATTAAAAACTTGGTTTTCCTTGCCAAAATACTTATTGATGCTAACAGCAGGAGCCACCTTCTATGAAATATTGACATAGCATTCCCGTGAATCTAGAGCTTTCCAGCAGCCATCCAGGTGCTTTCTTGGGGGTTTTCTTCATAGAACAGTGATGATGAATACCACCAAAAACTGTGGCAATAACTAAATTTCCTGCAGGAGGATATTCCCTTTGAAGCATTAGAGGGAATAGAACACTGCCACATAACCAACACAACCAACCCACCATTTCCAACTTATAACAATGTTGTAAACACCACTTGTATATTATTTAGTGTTCTGCAATACCAGATTAAAACTTATTTCGTACTTATGTGTCTCTTTCAGCTCTGTCCTGTAACACTGAATACTCCCGGCCTTGGAGAGAGTCAGCTTGTTTGCCCATGAACAAAACTGAACTTCAATGTATAGAATAAAATACGGGTAGCAATTTGTTTTTCTGCTGGTATATCCCCAAAATTGATGCACTAATTGGTTTTATCATGATTGTTTTATGCTATGAAAGCCAGATATGGAGATAATAGAAAGTGTAACTTTTATGTTTAAAAAAAATGCTGAAGTTAAGACCACTTATTAGAAATTGAGCTCAGGTAATCTGTGTGTTCCTTGGTGCAAACCTTAGGCTCCATCCCTGCAATTTATAACAGATTCATGGTCAGATGAATACTTGTTTACAGTGACCAGAAGGTGTGGATACAAAGAGGTTGCTTTTTGCCTCATTGGCATGCAGACAAGGAGCTTGGCCTTAAGCTGAAAAGGGTAAATTTAGATTGGATATTTTTCCCTGTGAGGGAGGTAAAGCCCTGGCACAGGGTGCCCAGAGAAGCTGTGGCTGCCCCTGGATCCCTGAGAGAGTCCAAGACCAGGCTGGACAGAGCTTGGAGCAACCTGGGATGGTGGAAGGTGTCTCTGCCCATGAGAACTGGTGATCTTTAAGGTCTCTCCAACACAAACACAAGTCTGTGATTCCATGGAAACAGAAACGCTAGCAGACAGTCCATAGAGTGATCAATTTTCCTGTTCTAGGCTAAAAGTTTGACTACATGAATTTTAAATGGAAACAGGTTATGTAAAATAAAAATTGAAAAAAGCCTACTGAGTATTATTAAAAATAATTGCCATATGTGAAATTAAATTTAAAATCAGTCTGTCTCCAGCCATGCAAGTGACAGAAATAGAAGAATTAGCACAACATTGTTTTACTCAATAGCTGAAAAATAATGACAATTATTCCTTCAAGTAAATTCCATTTTAATATTCTTTTTTATTCTCTCTACTGGCTGCTTTTCCAGTTCTCTGTCCTATTATCTGATTTTAATCATTCTGTATCTTTCATGGGCCTGCAACCTTGATCCCATTCAAACCAGTGTCAAACAATGGTACAAGACAAAAGCTTTTGTATCTGTAACCTTGGTATTTACAGAAAAATGCATTGCCTGATATAACCAAAAGCAGAATAACATGTATGCTCTGTTTTTTAATATTATTTTGATTAAAATAGAGAATGTTAGTAGTGAAGGAATGAAATAAAATCTTGGTGATATTACAGATTCCATTGAGATTTTTTTTTTCTGCATCATTACTGCCTCTCCTGAGACTGTGAATGGAGGAAAATGAAAATATCATTCTAGTCATTGAATAATTGTTCCATTGTTGGAAAGCAAAAATCAAACAGTAGTCTCATGCTGAAATCTCCTGCTACACACCCTAAACTATGACATGGAATATATGCAACTCATTGCTAGGTTTATGTTATTTTTTTCTGTCTGACCGCACTGTTCTACCAACATCTTCCCAGGAAGGGTTCAAATGGGACACCAATCTCTGGAGTTCCTCACCCTACACATCTCATTCATCCTAAACCCCATGGATTTTGACCTGGCATGGATTTATAATGAAGGAAGAACGCTTCCATTCATCCTTAATCTTGAAGTATCAGGTCTCAGGTGTGTATTTCAAGGGTTGAAGTAGAGAGCTCAGGGACTGGAGGGGCTGTGTTAGCACATTTCTCCCTTGTTAATACAGCTGAGTCCACGCAGGCAGGTGCTTACCTCTCCCTTCAAACAAGGACCTGTCCCTGAGGGATCATTTCCATTAGATAAAAGACAGGTGAGGGAATGAACAGACAATTAGGCTCCAAGTCCTATAGCCTGGGGAAGCTCATAGAAAAGCAACACGGATTAAATTTACAGAGTGTGTCTTCTAACAAGGTCACAGTGCTCTGCCCTACTCACTAATGGGACCATATTTTTACAAGGAAATTTTACAATAGGATTTGTTTTTGGAGCCCTGAATCAAAAAAGTACAGCTTGTGGCTCTTTCAACTTCCTGGCTCATTTCTTGAAGGGAATAGGTAGAGAACTGAACTAAAGATCAGAAAAAAATTCTGTGGGATTGTTTAAATTTAAATAGATTGAAACCTATGCACAAACCCAAATAAATATTAGTAGTGTGATTACTGATCTGTGAAACTTAACAATGTTGCTGTAATCATGGTTGAGAGGAGAAAAATTCACCAGGACCTGATTGTAAGGGCTCAAATGAAATACAACTCCATCTTTCATGTTTTAGCAAGATAATTTTGGTTCAGTTCTGACTAATGCAGAATAATGAGAATAAAATATGCTGGCTCAGCCTCTGCATTATTGGCTTTACATTATTGGTCCTGACAGCTGGCTTTTAAAATGCAGTAAATATTGGGCAATGCTGTTCTGTTAAGACAAGCCACTTCATCAAGCATATTTCCAAATCACACTTTATTTTCAAAATATTTTTAATTTCTCTGTATATTGTAAAGGAGCCCATTGCAAAATTGACCTGCAACAGAGTGCCCTCTACTGCATGTGTTTGGGAAAGGAAAATATAGCAAATTCCTTAAAAATAAAATCTTTACACACTGAGGCCAGTACTTGTGTCACAGGCCACTGAACTAAATATAATATACGTACAGGCATATATCACTCTTACCTTCTTCTAAAGCACTGGATATCACTAGGGAATAATAGCATAAAATAGATACGTCATTTGCACAATCTATTCTGTGGTTTTGAGTGAAATCAGTGTGTGTCTTCCCATATCCACATTGTCTGTGTTTGTAGGATGGAGAATTTAGGGGAGCTGAAAACCTGCCCTGTATTACTCTGCTGCCTCACTTTCTTTTGGCTGTTGGGAGGAATCTATCACTATTTGATGTGAAAAGTCTCTCTGCTTATAGATTTATTTTCTCAGTCTTTAATCTCTCCTGGTCTCTCATTTGTCCTTCTGTCTACTTGCCATTGGGTCACTCATATCAGACTGAACTCCCCTTTTACCTCCCATGTCCTTGATAATATTGGATGCTACTGAGTTACACCCATTGCAAATGATTGAGAAGATATTTCACCAGTGCCATCTCAAGAGTAGAGACTCAGAGGTTACAATCATATCATCGAAGCAATTCCACAGCCAGGTCCAAGTTCTCAAGCAGACCTATACTTTTGAAGGCTTCCCCTGTTTTATTCTTTTCTTGGTCTGAATTGGGCCAGCCTAATGCTGAGATTTGTGAGGAACCAAACACCTGCAATCTCTGTTGAAATTCACAGTGGCTCTTATCACTTGATTTCTCGGGGAAGAGAACACCCTTTTCAAAGCACTGGCAGAAACTAACATTAAACATTTTTGAGTCGCTTTTGAAATGCCCTCCTTTGTACCACAAAGTCTGTTCTGTCAGCAGAGCCACAAATTCATTCTTAAAGCCTCAGCTTAAGTCCTGATGAGCCACACAGTAAGCAATTGAACTTGATGCATTATCAAAGGTTATCCCTCTGCAGCCAAAGGTGGTATTTTAATTCCTAGCACATTTTTGACCATATCACCAGGACAGGGTAGAGGTAGGTAGTAAACAACAAATTTTTTCAGAGCAACATAATGAATTATCAAAAGTTCTTCAAACAAAACAGAAACAACACAAGCAGCATTTCCATAATAGACAGTGGCCTTGCATATGGCCTTGCATATATTTCAGCAATGAATTTGTTGTCTGTGGATTTGTTCCCACAGCTGAACCTTTCCCTTAAGGAAACCCTTATTGATAATTTACAACTTCTACGGATGGTATCTCTGTAAGTGCTTTCCCTTTGCTCCATACCTGTAAATCTTGTATCTTGTGCTAAATCCCTGTCGACTTCTGTCCACAAAATCTGTGTATTCCTGTGAGCGATGGAAGGGTCCCTTATCAGAGAGGAGCCAGTCGAAGGGGCTTGTGGCATGCTGATCCGAGACAGCAGCAACCGCTAAAACCCAGCAATGAAGACTCAGTGCTATCCACTCCCATAGAGCCATCAGAGAGAACAATTCAGCACCAGCACTGCATCGCCATATCATGCTTCCACTGGGGACTTAGAGCCTTCATTCTCTTAGCTTTCCCTCAACACCTAGACAAAATACACAGTCAATTAGATAAGCACACACTAGGCATCCCTTGGAAGTAGAAACAAGTTTCCTTTCTTTCAGCTTAAAGAAACAGTGGCCTGTATTATATTTTACATTAGCATAAACCCCACTAGGCTAGTTAACAGTGGAGTGTTTCAGTACTTCAAATGCTGTGAAGCTAATGTCTTCATTAACATCATTAGTGATAATATTTACTGTTGAAGGGAAACTTTCACAAATCATCAGGGGAGGGATTGTTGGAGTTTTTCTTCCCATTCATGCTAGTCATTAATGAAAAATATGCAGCATCAGATTCTTGTCTGTTAGCAGCAGTACAAAATCATTCAGCAATGTCTGTACATAAGCTCAGAGTTCACACATTGGACAGAAAACAGGTGAGATTCAGAAGACCCAGACTGCTTTCTCTTTTACTGTCCTTGGAAAAATTACACTGTGGTTTGTCTTCACTGCAAAGTGTAGTTAACAGACCCATGTTACTCTGTTCAAACCAGCATCACTGAACAGTGACTGACTTGATCAAGAGCTCTGGAGCTGCCCACAGCAATGAGTTTAAGTGACTTACACCAACTCCAGATACTGAAATTTTGTGTATCCCTAACAGCGGCATTTTACTTTCAGTCTAAATCACTCCAACTCAGTGGATCAGCCTAGAAACACTTTTTAAAATGGTGTCTAAATGATTTTTTTGTGTGCCCAATCACAAATCAAGTACTGATTTGGAACTCAGTGAAGACAGCCCACAGTTTCTCTCTGTATCCCAGATACCTGTGGAATGGGCTAATGTTGTAATATCAAAGATTTCACTAAAACATCTATGCAAGATCATGAGGTTTTCAGAGATGAAAAAGGTCATATAGATTCCTAAATATATAGAAGCAATCAGTTCCAGTTTTCAGTCTAAGGTGAAACAGCACAGAATGAATTAAAACATATGAATGTGAGAGCTTTAATTTTTCTAGCTGATGAGTTTACAGGGAATTAAATGTTGGGTTCACATTCACTCAAATCAGCACTCATCATGACATTTTTACCATGCCCTTTGCTATGACTTTTGGAACTTGATAGGAAATTTTTCCTTCCCATCAGTAATTTGGTCTGTAAGTGCACCCTAAAAGAAGGATATTTCCAACAGAACAGTCCTGCAACTGAGCACTCAGCACTCCCGTCCCTTATAATGAAAATTGTGTCACTGAATAAATATGCTCTGTGCATATACGAGGCATTAATATTCTCAAGAGTCTGTAGGAAGCTGACTGCCTGCAGGAGAGCACAGAGGTTCTTGTGAACTAACAGGAATTTACAGCCTAAGAATATAATAATCTATCTATACAACCAGATAAGTACTCAAGCTTTATGTGGTGTAATTGTGATTTGGACATGATTCTGCAAACAATAAATGTGAAAAGAAAGACCCCGCTCACATTTCATGCTGAGCATGTACCAAGACACGGAATTGTCACCATAAACAGTTACAGTCATGCAGTAGTTTCTGACCATAAAACACAGATTACATTAATTTTATAAATCCTTTGAAATTAAATTCCAGGAATCGACAACTGAGACCTCTTCAACTTTTATTTATAATCCCAAGTCATCTCTTCCATGCATGAGGAGTCTAGGTATTGAAGTCTGAGTATCATCTTCATAGACTGGTGGGTTTTTTTTTCCTTCACAGATTGAAATTCATGTATTTGAGGTTACACCACTGCATAACCTTCCTCCCACTGTTTGAGGAAGTCAGCACAGATTTGAAGCAAAACTGAAATGCAATAGGTTGCTCTACTGGCCCATAAAAGCCATGATGACCATTTGCTTGCCAGTTCCTGTTAAAAAATAGATCAGTATAAACGAAAAAAAAAAACATTCCAGTCACTTCCAGAAAGGCCAGACCAGCCTTTGCATCACAACAGAGGAAAAAATCCACTAATGTTTTTGTCTCTTCTTATCATTAATGAGGGAAAAATATATTGCACAGCATATTCATTCCCTTCCATCATCCTCAGCACAGATAGGGAAGATCCTAGGCATAATTTCTTGACATTAGGTGGAGCTACACAAAGTGAGTGTCATGAGAATTTCAATTTTCATAACTTCTGCTGTATTAAAATTTCTAACTTTTCTACTGAAAAATTCACATAGTTGATTAAATGAGAAGATATAGGAGTTTACTTTTTCAGTGACTTATTAACACTAAAGTGTTTTAGGCTGCTAAACTGTAATGATGATTAATTGAGTCCCTTTTGAATTCAAAATTATAATATTAGGATTGGAAAATGAATTACTGTGTATATGTAGCATATTCCTAAAACTAGATTAAATGAGCACTTGGAAAGGAATTGTGGAAGAGCCAGCAATTTATTTTTGGCTTCATGCTGCACCTCATAGTGTGTCATAAATTAACCACTGGCAAAATACCTATATTGAACCTGTGCAGGTACAGAAGAAAATAATCTTATTTTAAAGATCTCCTTGTTTTAAAGATCTCTGGAGGTATAATCTGAAAGAGCATAAATATATAGGACAGAAATAAGGAGAGAAAAATCATGTGTGCATTTGTAACTGGTACTTATCCACTTGTCTCTGTTGTCCAGTCATTGTAAAATCATTCTGCATTGCATTAATTCTCATAACATCCCTGAGAAGGAAACTTTACCAAAGAGCAGAAGCCTGAAAAGATGACTGCTAAGGGAAGGGTTAAGCTGTTAGAGGTACCTAAATGTGTATTTCCTATTAAAAGATAATTTAGAAAATTCTAGCAAAAGGATGTTTGCAAAGCTTACAGTATCAGAAATACCTTAAAATTTTGACTATTCAAATTCTCTAATTAATGCAAATGCCCTGAAAACATTTTCTAAAGACTGTTACAGGCATATGGAATGTACAAAGTTTGCAGTTACAAAGCCATCATAGAACTCCAGGGAAGAGCAATCTATGTTAAATTTGTGGTAGACAAAGGGTGGGGCATGGCAACTAAGCCACCTGTTAAATCACAGAGCTGGTAGATTTTCAAGTAAAGACATTACACAGAGAGCAAATAATGCAATATTTATTTATTGGTAAAAACTGTCATATCAACAACAGTCTCTGAAGTGCTGGCTTAAAGGACAATTCTCAGGTATTGATGCTCTGCACCATTATTTTCTGTTATCTCCATGGTTTCACTCAGTTGCCACTTGTAAATGCTGATAAGGTTCTGGTCCTTCTTCTGAGGTTAAGGAGAGTTCAGGAAGCAAAACATGCTAAATTCTTCTTTGGTAGAAAACTATCGTCTCCTCACTGGCATTAGTGGCAAGAATTTGACTCAGCATCTTCTGGTAATACCATAGCTAAGTCCTACTTCTCATGAACATGTAAAGGCTCTGGAGACTAACACAATCCATGTATTTACATCATGTAAGGATACAGGGTTGGCAAGTGCAATGCAAACACTGTGGCCACTGGGAGAAATTTCATCAAGCTTCAGCTGTGAACAACAGAACAGGACATCTGTGGTCTTTTTGTTGTCATCATGTTGTAGGATAAGCCCCACCAAATTCAGTCTTTCTTTTTCAGGTAATTTTTTTCAAAAATACTAAAATTGTATATAATTACATGTGGTAGTTTATGAACTCAGTAAGGCACTAAGCTAAAACAATGCAGATTGAAGTGTCTGCTTGATTTGTGGTTTGGGCTCTCTTGTTTACAGAACATGAATTAATAAACCATGTACTAAGATATACAGAATAATATAGAGCCAGCCCAGATATGTGCACAGAAATGCTCAAGAAAAAAAAAAATCAGGAAACTCAAATCCTTGCTACAAGGGAAATCATGGAAAAATTTCTCAGGTGAAAAAAATGTAAACTATTGCTACCTCAATGTATGTAACCTTTTATTTCCCAAGAGGTGGGAGTCAAGTATAATACATATGTGTTAATATAGTAGAGATATAGCTACTAAATTGGTCATTACTGGTCCACTAGTGGAGCAACCTTTACATGTAAGAGTCAACAAAGTTGATGTTAGGCATCATCAGTAACTTCTCTGGGCCACATCTACCTGCAGTTCGCAAGGATCAAAATGAAGTCCAAATGTAAAATAAAGTACTGTACAAATGTATGGGCATTTTTAATAAGATCAGGTTTCAGGGTTTTGTCAATATTTCTCTTTACCCTGGATCTGAGAGATGTATCTGAGGCCTTGGTCTGGGATCCCACAGAGATCCCCTTCTGTCAGCAGAAATGCTGAAGAACCAGAGTTTCTCTCAAGTCCTTTGGTTTTTATGCTCACTTGAATTCCAAAAAAATGTTGATACATGCCAGCTCTCTGTGGAAAATTGAGAATCCTCTATGCCGAAGTGGGATTCTCCTGTCTGTAATTTCCCATAAAGATGAAATAAAAATTTAAGACCACTATTCTCAGATATGTCCTTTCAAAAGAAAGCAATAAATAACTTTCTATCACATATAGCAAATTAGCATATCTAAGATGATTCTTTTTACGCAAAACACAAAGCTTGGCTTTCCTTGAACTAATCAAAATATTAAATAATACTTTTATATCCTTTAAAAACAAACAAACAAAGAAAAACTGTGATAAACAGATGGAGGGGAATACATCCAATTCTGTTTGTAGGCAGTTGGATTTCAGCAAAGCCATAATTTTACCATTTATGAGGGTTTTGGTACTCCATCTCTGTTACTTACAAGCCACAGGGATTTCAAATTTACTAGTTTTGATCAAGTGCAATACATGGTGTAGCACAGTACTCTTCATATTTCTTTAAGATTGCACATCATGGAAAACAGGAATGGAACAAACCTTTTGTTTTCTAGGTATTACACCAAATTCTCAGGAATTCTACAACTTTGAATCAACAGCAAGAAGCAACATTTTATTTACTGCAGCTGGATGGGAAACAGTGAAGCTCAAAAAGGGAAGATAAGTTCAGACCATTATTTTCAAAGGTATTTTGACACTGAAAAATGGAAAGACATTTTGCATAAAGAATAAAGCAATAGTCTGTGCCTCAGAGATTGCTCTTATCTGCTGTAAGTCCTTAGGTTTATCACTTCGTGTGTCTCTGCTTTCACTTCCCCATCTGAAGTGTGATGATCACATTGTTTACCTTTGCAAAGCACCACACTACCTACTGCGTTATCATCAGTGACTCTTATTCCTTTTCCAATAAGCCGTTTTTCTCATGCTAACAATTTTAAGGGAATGAGACCCAAGGTGGCACCTGTCCATGGAATTCTCACACAGCCCAGTGTAAATGAAACAGCCATGAAGCTGATGATGTGTTGTGGAAGAAAAGGGCAGAATGTGCTGCAATCAGTATATCAGCCAGAGAGAAGAAAGGTAGAGCAGAGAGCAAAAAGTATCCCAGTTGTGCTCTGCTCTGGGCTTAGCCACCACATGGGTTCTGTTCTTCAAAGGAAGATGCTCAAACCCACAGAAAAAAACATCTCCCAAGCTGAACTTCCTGAAAGAGAGCAAAAGGACTTATGAACTGAGGTGGGCTGCTCTGTCCTGTGGTCATGGCCAGTTATTGAGCAGAGATGATCTCGCTCCAGCTCAAAGTCCTCCCAATGTCTGGTGCAGGAGCAAGAGACCCAACAAGTAACTTTGGTAGTTTAAAGAAACAGAACAGTTGTTTGGGGAACTGAAATCACTGAATCACAGAGTCACAGTGGGTTTGGGTTGGAAGGGATCTTAAAGTTCAGCTCATTCCAATGCCAACTGGCCCAGGTTGCTCAGAAGGGCCAGGGTGGAGGATGGCGAGGCTTCCTTGCCGTCAGATCTTACCATGTGAGCTGCAGTGGGCAGCACGTGACACCATGGAAAAATTAGAAGGCACCTCGATAGACAAGATTTATTTGTCAACATGATTTTCCAGAGGGGGATTGAATCAGCTTGTTCTCCGGTGTTCATTCTGAGCTACAATAATCTGAAAAAAAAGTCTGAAAGGAGAAAGTAATTCTATGTCTAACAAGCTTAGGAGAGTTTTACATTCCAGGATTAAAAATAAGTCTTCATATCAGTTCCCAGTAGAAGTTTTGACTCCATGCACCCTAAATCAGCATCTTTCCTTTATTCAAACAGAGCCTCACCCACTGCCAGATTTTACCTTTCTTCTCCCCTCTCAGAGACAAGACCCCTATGTAACTATGTCCTCAACAGCTGAAACAAAGAAGAAATAAGATGTCTTCTATTTTTTTCCTCATCCCTGCCTTCAGAGAAGAGGAGAAAACATAAAATGGATTTTTGGAAAGAAAGAATATATGTCAGCCCGACCTCTTCAGCTGCCCTTGAGTCGGTCTGGAATGTGAGGGCAGCTTGCTGAAAGTTACAACCCTTGGCCACAGAGCGTGCCTTGGTGTCTGCTCTGTCCCTGCAGAATTTCACTCCTGCAAATGCCTGTGAGCCTTCAGTTGCTGTCCCCATGTGCTTTCTGTTTCTTCCCAGTCCAGCAAGTGCCAGCCTCTCAGCCCACGAAGTATCTGCTGGCTGTCAGGTGTTCTGAGTAATTGCTTCGATGTCTGATATTTGCAAAAGACTTGATTTTTTTCCTTACTGCCCAAATCATGATGTATAAATTCCCTCAGGTACTTTGAATCTGTTAATCTAATTTCACCCTCCTGTGCAAATGGATCTCTATGTGTTTTAGCTGATGATGTAAAGCAGCAGATCCAAAATGCCATTGCAGTCTCTCTGCCTTAATGAGTGAATCTGTTTCTGCAAGGAGCCCAGTGAGGGGAAAATATTTCCTGTCAAGGCTCTGAGACCACAGAAAGGCCTCAATAGCCTTGACCAGCCTTATCTGAGTCCTCCACCCACCTTGGACTGACCAGGGTGGGTGACCAGCTGGGACCTCCAGTCCCAGCCTGTGTGGTGCTGGTGCTGGTGGGACGGTGTGGGTGAATAATAGAAAGGGAGAAATCACTGAGCCACAGAATGATTTGGGTTGGAAGGGATCTTAAAGATCACCCAGCCTCACCCCCTGCCATGTGCAGGGACACCTTCCACTGTCCCAGGCTGCTCCAAGCCCCATTCAGCCTGGTTTTGGACACTTCAGGGATCCAGGGGCAGCCACAGCTTCTCTGGGCACCCTGTGCCAGGACCTCACCATCCTCACAGGGAGGAATGTCTTCTCAATGTCCAATCTAAGTCTGTAAATCTACTCTCCTTCAGTTTAAAGCCATTCTCCATTTTCCTTTCACTACAAGATCTTGTAAAATCCACTCAAGTCCTCATCATGTCTCAGTTCCTCATCTTTAAATGGGGGCTAGCACCAAAATACTTGATAGGCAGCAGGTACCAGTCACAGAAGGAGCTAAAATGAAGCTGATTTCTGGAATGGATAAGCAGGACCCTGACTGAGCCCTGGGTTTCTGACCAACACCCAGGGAGGCACAAAGACATGGAAAATCTGCTGCTTTGAGAGCTTGAAGTCTGCTCCAGGCTGGATGACTGCACTTTTTCAATCATAAAAGTCCATAGGGGTTGAAGTCTGTAGGGATTAAACCTCAATCTTTACAAGTCCACAAGTGCATAGGGTCTTATCCTATGTGCAAAAACACTTTGCATGAAAAATCTGCATGACATTTCAGTTTTAAGTCACTCTTCAATCACACAAGTTATGCTAAACATTCTCCCAAATTTTCCAAAAATTTTCAGCTAAACCATCTGATAGTATGAAAAGTGTTGGAAGGGAAACAGAGCAGGCTCTCTTGAAATAATTTGGGAAGTGGCTCTACAAAAAAATAACAGCTTTGGGAAAGGTTCTGGTCCAGCATTTCCTCAGGCACAAACTGGCATGTACTGCTGTGACATACAATTTTGCACACTGGAGCTTTCAAGTTTGAAGAAAATCCCAACAGGAGACATATATTTAGAAGCATTCATTCCATCTTACTCAGTTGTTTTTTGTTTTTTTTTTTAATCTGAATGCTTGACTTCTAATCATCCAGCATTCTCCACTCTGATAATCTCATTGGATGTGTTTTAATGGCAATTGAGTTGGTTCTCAGGATTTGTAAAAACTACACCCTAAAATTAAGTAATAAATGATCTTTGAAAAGTCATGATACACTAGTTCCAGTAGCATATCTCCTTTTCACTCATAATCTTAGTCCCCAGACTAAGTTTTCTGACCCAATTTGACAGCTGTCAGTAAGATATAAAGAGACTAAGACAAATGTAAATTAGCTATATCAAGTAAACCATTCCAGAGAAACAAACATCCCTTTCCTCTTTTAATTCATTCTTGCACTAGTTTTTAAACCCAAAGCTCTTACAGCTGCTACCATTTAGAACAGGAGGAAGCCGCAATTTACACACTGTACACTAAAGCTTTGGTTCCAGAGACATTCGAGCCCGAGGACAATTCCAAATATAACTGATCAGTGCAGGAGGGCTAAAATAGGATGGAGTGGGAGGAAACATTGCTCGCCAACAGACTGTTGAACTGAAGATGATTCAGGTTGCAGAGAGAAAGGAGAGCACTTGGAGCTGAGTTACCTTAGAGTACAACTTTGATTTTGCTGTATAAGCCTTGCCAAGTCCCTTAACCTTTTTTAATGACAGTTTCTATTATGAAGCCTGAACAACCAATGCTTATAGAATGCTTTCAAATTATTGGATGGCAAAAATGTTATGAAATAAAAAGGAGGTTGATTATTCCACAAACAGAGTGGCTGACTATTTTTGTTGCTGCTGAAAATTTCTGCTCCTGGAGATTTTGCAACAAATGCTCTGAAAAAAGGATGGAGAGGAAAGGAATTGTCAGTCCCAGGCCAAAATAGAAGTTTATTTGAAGCTGTTGGAGTGCTAACTAAAATTGTTTGTACAATAATGGAGGAAAAAATAATGGTGTATAGCTGTTCTCTGGACTTAAGAAGAGAGCCAAAATAGCAATGAACTGTACTGATTTAAATAGGTCCAAAATAGGTCCATTTACAAAATCCAACCTAGTTTCATGTACTTTCATCCCCTCAGATATTACCTGACCTAATGCATAAATAACGTGGTTGAGGGTTCTTTTATTACTAAGAATGATTTTCTGAGTTTAGAGGCTCTGACTCAGGCATGGGACATAGCCCTCTAGTTTTAGCTAAGGCTGAATCTGGTCAAGGAGTTATGCTCTCCTTAATTTTATTCTCCATCTGAAAATTAGTAGTTACAACTTAGACCAGTAGTTAAGGATAATATCCATAAAGATCTAATGGCACGAAGTTTTTCTTTCAATGCATTTTTCTGGATGCCTTGCAAGAAGAATGGTTTATTTTATATATTTTATTTCTTAACAATGATATCTAATAGAATGGCAATGTTTTTATTTTGCCTCTTTCTTTATGTCTTTCAGACAAAAGTGCTCCAGGTCTCACAGCACATTTTACTGCTGATTTCACAGATGGTGTAGATGGTTTTCAGCTGATATACATGAATGGTTAAAACTTTTTTCAGGTTCCTCATCTTCAATTTATTTATTCTAGCAGGAAAAAACAACAAACTTACACTACCTATTGTAGCTCCCAAGGCAGGACTCCTAGAAGCTTCAAGAGACCGTTGTTCTACAGCTGGTCCTCCTCAAAACTGCTGCATTATTTTTCCACAATCTTTGCCGTAGCGTTCCAAGCCTGTAGCCACTGCATGGGCAGTAGCCAGATCCTCTTAAATGTTCATGTTATAGCTATTAATTTTTTATAGCAAGAGTAGGGACTTTATGGCTGACTGAGCAAAGATTCAAGCTCCAACAAACCAGTCTGGAGCTAATTGCAGTGCAGGACAGATAAAGCTTGATTGTACAAGTAATAATTATGTGTACCAGGCAGTCTGCTATCTCACAGAAATCTAGCACCAAAGCTGCCTTGCAAGACTTGATTTTTGACAAGATTAAAAGAAAATGCAAAATTAGAGAGAAAAAGAAGTCTGTTTGCTAAAAGATGTCTTTCTTATGAATGTCATGCCACAAGGAGTGAAAGTCTGAGTTTGCATCAGGAATTGCAATCATTCTACTGTTTTAATTTAGATATGACCCAGTCTAAAACCACCTAAGTATAAAATTATCAATATTTCTTGTTGTAGCTCATAGAAAAACACATTCTTATTTAGTAGAAATTTGTTGAGGAGCTTTAAACTTTCAGTAATACCTGTAGAATGCTGAATAAGAGACACACGTCTGTTTAGGAGGAATTACAGATCACTGAAGTCTCTCTGAGTATGAGGATCATTAGTTTGCTTCATTATAGCCTATTTTTCCAGAAAGACAGAGAAAATGTTTTAGACTTTGCCTGGCCAAGACAAGCCAGCATGAAGAAGTTAAGCTGGTTTATAAATACTTTTTTACTTTTCCAAAAAAAAAAAAAAAAAAAGCCACTACCATATCTTCAGCTAATGTTGAATCAATCTAATAAACTCAAGCTAACAGAGAGCTTAAAGGGTACTTCGGTAGTTACTAAAGCTTTTACTTTTTAAGGCAATGAGTCAGATTCACATCCCACAGGAGCAGTGACTTAGAAAGAGAACATCACCAACTAATGGCTCTCTGTGAAATAAATCCACAGTCTCCAGAGAATGGCAGCAGGATGAGTCTCAACCTGCATAAACAGGGCTGCTTTACCTAAACAAGCATCTTCCTTGGAAATATTGGTATAGACCTAAAGGAGTAAGGGAATTAATCCAGGAAATGCTGAGGCAGCTACACATTCTGGTGAAAAAGAGGTGGTATCATCTCTGTCCTTAACTACAGCAGTTTTAACCTTTAGGGCAGAATATTAAGTACAAACCATATAGAATTATTCAATATTGAAATTGCTGTAACGTATATGTGTTCTCTCTATCCAGCAAATTGTTAATGAATAGGGATCAATAATGTTTTAGCTGAGAAACAGTGAAATAAAAATATACACTTGGGTTGCCACCTCCATCCATGATGCTGTTTTTCAGCATTTAGCAGAGTTTTTCACTAGTGATGGTAAGCCTTCTTAGAAACAGATATCCAAAAAAGGAAAAAAAGAAAAAAAAGAAAATCCTAAGAAGTAAAATTTATAACGAATTTTAATAATCCCATTTGACTTCAGTGACATCAATATTCAGTTAACTAGGTGTTTTCTGTTATTTCCAGTAGATTTATAAGTACTGAAAGGGCTAAATTAGCCCAGACTACAGAATTCTGGGATTGAGGGTATAGAGCAGTGCTCTGATTGCCCAGATTTACATCCTTTACTTGCTAATGTATAAGAAGTGCCTTACAAACCCCTTTTCTCATTAATCAAGTGCTGGTGGATGTGGCAGTAAAGGTGTTACTGCAAATGAGCAGAATTTTTCTCCATTAATGTAACTGTTACAATAAAGGTATCTGACACACAAGCCTTAGGATCTCACCTCATTATAAGAGAAGCCACTACAGTTTAGTAGTGTTAATTTAGCTAGCAATATATATTGCTTGGTCAATCATCTTCTGAAGGTGGAACAGAATCTGTGGCCTTTGCGAGAGACTCATTAGCTAGAGTTGAAAAGCTCTGATGTTATAGAGTGTCCTCGGCACATTTTTTTGTGGCACATGGAGCACCTGAAGACTTTCAGTGGGAGATGAGAAACAGACTGGGCTAAATAATCGTTCCCATGGTATGATCCAGGGCAAAAAAGTGATTGTAGAGACCGTGGGTGTGGAAGGATGTCTAGTGCATATCATGCATATTTCTATATATGTATGCACATGTACAGAAAAACTATTTTTGTGTGTGTCCATAAACTGTGGTACAGATAAATTAGAAACTTCGAAGGTAGAAATTTATTGACTCTGCAGTTTTCAGCAGGGTGATGACTTGAGTCACAAAGTGCTGATTACCTGCATCTCAGTGGGCCTCTCTCAATATTCCTCAACTTCATACAGAAAAATGTTGATTTATCAATGATGAAAAAGTACTGAGGTCTAGACCAATGTAAGATCAGGTCACAAATTCTTCAGTATTTTAATAGTATTTGACTATATTAGATGTGCAAAGCCTCCTGTTGCTCAGTACATACCTGTAACTTCATGATGCTTAATTTTTTTTTCTAAATCTGAAGGCCATTTTGGTTCCAAAATAGTGTTTTGGAAATTGATCTGGCTTTTATTGAAGTTAATAGGGATCTTCTATAATTGTCCAAGATCAGGCCCTCACGGAAGACACATATATTGAGCAAAAGGAAAACAATGATATGAAGAGAATGTAGTTGCAAATATACTTTTAAAAAATGTTCTCTTATAATGATATAGGATAAGATCAAGAATAAGTTAGATAACTTCTCCATGAAATTATTGGCTGTAGTCTACTACCTGTAGCTCTAACAGGACAGTGGTTTCAGGGCAACCTTTCTCAGAGCACTTGGGCTCTGTTTGCTCCCATATGAGATTACTTATGTTTCAGGAGAGTAAAAAAATGTCTACTTCTGGCTTTAAAGACAAGTGAAGCTTTGGGAGAATTAAGAAAGAAGTATGCCTGAGAGCTAGAAAACAGTGTTTCCAGAAACTATCACCTAATACTTTCCATCACTCTTTTTCTTCTAAGGAAAACTTAGGTAAGTTTGATCATTCCATTTTCCATTTAGATTTTCAAAAACTGCTGAAGAAGAAAGCTTGGTGGTAAAAAGATATTTTTGTTTTCGATGGGTGTTACATCTCAAGCAAGAAATTACTTAGACTGATCACAATCAGATATGATTTTGAATTAATACAAATTAAGTAAAAATATTTTAGTCTCATATATCATTGTCTGGGACTGAGTGGAGTGCAAAGTCACTGCAATCTATGCGACTAAAAACTAAATTTTTGGACATGGTGTAAACAGTGAATTGACTTCTGTCATTAATTCTTCACAAAGGCATTCAGAGAGTAGTAAAAAATATAGGAAGGGATAAGATGGGATGATTACATCACTTGAAGATTCTCAAGTTGTTTTGTTGGCTTGTTGTACAAATGTTGCCTTCTGCACTGAGCTCTGCAAAAACGTTCATCTGCTTGTTTTCATGTTTCATAGTTAACATTTTCACTCACAAGGTTTCAGCATTTCATGAACAAGCATCCCAAACACGACTCCAGTGAACTCAGCATCTGTTGGGAGGTTTGCTTTCACTGGAGATGGATCCGTTTACAGAAAATACCACAGATCTTTTATTTTTATTCCTCCCCTGCTTAAATTATACGTATCTTAGAGAGAAAAATTGTTGGAGGCAAGAATTTGTAAGTAGTTTCTGGATGGAACTCTGCTGATTAGCACTGCAAGAGCATCTGAGACCGAGGAGCTGTTGCTAATGCTTAGATACAGAGAGGAAGACACCCAGTCAAATGTTTCTATTCCCAAAGCTGGTCTTGTGGTAAAGCTGATAGAGCACCCATTTAAAACGAATTTAAAACTCCATCCCTAACTCCTAGTAGGGATGGAGTTGAGCAATGACAGCAGTGTGTGAAGTCCGATATCTAAACGGATTGCTCCTCTGAAGTTATTTCTTATAGGCTATAAATGTAAGCAGGGTCACTCTAGCTTTATCTCTGTACACTTAATGTGTCAGAGTCACTCATCTCTGAACATGCAGACTCTGTAAGGCTCTGCCTTCACTTTTTATAGCATTCTTTTGTGATATTTTCATAAACACAGGTTTTTTCTAGGAATGAAGTTATTTTTGTTTTTTCTGACAGACTTGTTTGTCAGATGTATGTGTCTGAATTACTCTCTACATTTTCTCAAAATCAGGTCTGTCTCATGCCGGCCCTCATTTCATGTGGATCCATAACTGATTTTGCTGCTAAAACAGAACAGCCTTCTCTGATCATATACATTAAATTTCTCTGCCAGTCATGAATTCACTTTACTTCACATGCATTCACTTGCTTAATCTCTACATGAAATCATTATAACTCGAAGCTGACACAGTATTTCAAAATGACTCCCAAACAGTAAATCATGCCACATTCCACTTTCTTCACACTCTGCGCTACACAATTTATCACTAAATGAAAACTACCCAGCAAATGGACTTGAATTCGGCCGTGAATCACAGTACAGACAGTTGATAACCAAGCCCTTACCTTTTTAAAATGCATGATGGTCTCTAAGTCTCTAAGAAATCGCAGCCCAAAAAGCAGGTCTGCCTCGCGATGCGCGGTGACAGTTTACACCCTATTTTCTTCACCTCCCTTCTCACGGCATGCCACACCGAGCTCCCGCTGCTGTCTCTGGGATTGGCTGGTGCATCACACAGGACTTCTGCCCGGAGCACCCTGCAGCCCTGCCTTAACCCTTCGCGGCGCAGCCTCCGCTCCCTCTGCGGGCGGACCCCGCTGGAGAGGGCTGTTTTCTCTTTCCCCCACAAAACGAGCTGCGGAGGATAGGGAGAGGCGGCGGGGGGCAAGCCGGGGGTCCTGCCTGCTGCTGGGAAGGGCGGCGTGTTCCCCGGGACCACCGCCTTGTCGCCGGCCCCTTCCCCCGGGGACACACGGAGCAGCGGGGCAGGTTAAGCCCAGGGAGCTGAGAAGGCAGGATGGACGCTGACACGCATCCTTAAAGGGGTTCCCTTTGCCAGAGCCGCCTCCCTGGATGTTCGTCTGCCACCGCCAGTGTGGGAAATGGGGGAATTAACTCCCGGCCAACAGGGAGTCCCAAATCCACGCAGCTTCGGGGGAGATGGAGGTAATCCTTGGCAGTGAAGCCAGACACAGGCAAGCAGGGAACCTGGACATCTAAATGCAGGGGAGAGAGATGTTTGGGAGCGTTCTCTCAGGAACTGGCCGGGGGGCTCGGGAGGTATTTCCACACCGCCAGTGTATTGTACAAAAAGCAAAACTATGGCAAAGGAAAAGCCGCCCGGTTGCTGCCCGGTATTCTCTGTTTTTTCTAAGCCATCCAGCCCCATGTAAGAAGAAGGTACCCCTGGGCCGGGGGTGCGGAATGCTGGAAATCAAGGGTAGTGGGAATCTTCTCAGTTTACCGCGCCTGACTCTCGCTCGTTGCAATCGCCCATTAAGCCCACGTTACTTGCATTGATTTATTTGTTGTATGCAAAGTGGTTGATGGGTATGACCTCGCCTTCCGCCGAGTAGAGAAATGCCACCCGCTCCAACGTGTCACTTTTGCTGCCCAAACACCGTTTTACTGCCATCCATCACAGTGCCTGTGAGCTAAACAACTCCTCTCCCCTCATCCTGTGTCACCCATCCCCGTCAGCAGAGGGAATATCTAGTGGTCTTAAATATTCTGCTGATGGGCACATAAATCTCATCTGCAGAGTGGTAACATTTAAGCAGCACGGCAAGGAGATGCTCACTGGCTGAGTATAATATAAATCCCAGTATAATATAAATCCCTCCGGACTTGCTGGTTTGTTTTGGGGCTTTTTCATTCCTAAAGCTTTGAGGAGGGGGCGGGGGGAAAGATTGAAAATCAGGTAGATGTTTTGAAACGCACTCCCTGCCTGGAGTTTCCCTGCACGGAAACTTTCCTCAGCAGCTTGGTGCAGGAGGATCCCGGCAGCAGCAGCGCCAGAGGCGGGTAACTCGGGAGAAATGTCTGGGATTTGGTTAATCACCTCAGTCTTATGGAAAGGGCCGGGGCAGGAGGAGGTGGGGGCAGAGGGGCAAGCCAGCGGGAATGGTAAAAGCTGCTGGAGTCTCCAGGAGAAGGACGCTGAGCTGGAAGGAGATAAGTGCGCATGGAGGCTTCGAGCTGGTGGGCTAAGAGAGGAGCTAGGGAAGGAATCCCATGCTTGAAGGGCTTTTTCACTGCTCCTCTCCAGACATCAGCCAGCAATCTGGCGACCGAGGTGGGAAGCAGTAGGGCGGGGAGGGTGAGGGTGGAGGGAAGAACAAGGGGAGAGCACACACTGGCATTGAATTGGTCTTTCACTTCTGCTTGCCACCAGGCAATGAATTCGGATCTTGTTATTTTTCCCTGGCATCTCTACCTGCTCACAAGTCTTTAGCACCTTCCTTGTGATCTCTGCAGGTACTGCTTTGGAGACATGACCGTGCACACACACAGACACACACACACACTTATCCTGCACCCAAATGACAGGGTTACACGGAGCCCAGACAATACCTCGGCACCAGGCATAGCATGTTTCCTTCCTACCTTCTGCTATTGACCGTGGATGGATCTCTGCCGCTAATTAGAGACAATTAAACCCGGGAAGTATCAACCACAAGGCACTTGTCTGAAGGCACTTGTCTTTTTTTTAGATGTAACATGTTTATTTCCCTTGGTTCTTCTCTCTTTTTCTTTCAAAGAAGCCCCTACTTGATTCAAGAGCCCGACTTCTACCATCTACTTCTACATCAGGTACATGTATAGTACGTTTTCCTGCGCTCCTCAGGAGCCAATTTTTGGCCAGCGAAAAATACAGGTATGCCCGAAAATAGTGATAAGTGAAATCAGGTGCGATGGGATAGGGTAGTGAGGAAGGGCGCGGAGCGAGCGGCGGCAGCAGCTGGAGAGAAGCCCTGGAAGCAGCAGGACAGAAGCCCCGGCCACCGACCCCGCTGCTGCCCCGCACCCCCGGCCGCCCCCAGCCTGGCCACTGCCACCTCCCAGCACATGCGAGACGACATGGGGTCTGGAAATCCTTTCCTATCCCTTCTGGACAATCCTTCTCCTCCGCCAATCCCTCCAAGTTCTTCAGGGGATGGGGAAGAGCAATTAACTTTTCCAGCTGATCTTCCCCAGCAGGCTCCCAGACATTCCTCAGGCACGCTCCCGGTTCCCTCAGCCACCAGCAATCCTGTCCTTTCCCCGGCACGGGGAGAAACACTGAGCCCTTCCAGAGTCCATGCGAGCCACTGCAAGGGTTAACCCGGGGAATGGAGCAGGTACCATGCCCGATGGAAACATTAATAAAATGTGATGAATAAGCAGTGGAAAGGTTCAGGCTCTGGAAGCGATGCTGCCGTGCGCGCTGCAGTCAGCGCCGAGAGCAGTGACTGGGAATGAATGTGGACAGGGGACTGTTGTTTCCTAATTCCTTCGAGTTTTTAAAAAGTGGAGCCAACCCGTTCAGGAGCAAGGGGGGAAAAAAGTTTTTTAAATTCATCTTTTCTTTCTATTTTTCCCTGCTGTTTTTAGTGTCCTTCCTGTTGGAAACACGCCACCTGAACGCGAAATCAAACCTACTCACCGGGTGAAATTGCAGGAGGCGAAGCGGCTGGGAATAAAACGCATCCCGGCTCCAAGCATATAGTCCATGATCTGCGGCTTCAAGCTAGAGGAAGGCTGAGCAGGGTGGGGGGACTTTGGGAACCAGCAGCGGTTCTGTGTGTGTGACAACCCATTTACACCGTGCGTGCCTGTCTGTGCGTGTGTGTAGGGCAGAGAGAGGCTCCAAACCCAAAAGGGGGGAAAAGAGGGAGGGGAGAAGGAGGAGGAGAGTGGGAAGCAAACCCGAATAGCAAGAGGAGTTGCGAAGAGGGATGGGATTCGCTGGGGTAGATGTGGGGGTTTTTTTGGTGTTGATGGAAGCGATTCTCGAGGAAAAAAATAATTGTGGGATCTCAACCGCAGGAAGGAGGAGAGGGGCTTTGCCCACACAGGTGGAACACAGGCAAGACCGCACCGAGGAGCCGGGGGCCACAGCGAGCCGGGAGGGCCGGAGAGCGCCGGGGGCTCAAACCAGCCGGGGGCCGGGCAGTGACGCTGTCCTCGGGGAGAGCGGTGCGGGGAGCCGAGCCTGAGGTGGGGACAGCGAGAGCCCGGAGGCAGCTCCCGGGAGCGGGCTGGGCATGGGGACAGCGCGCCCGCAGGCTGCGGGTGGCGCGGCACCAGCATCCCTTCCCCCTCCTCCTCCTCCTCCTCCTCCTGCAGCCGCAACCCAACGAACCGCGGCGGCGAGACTGACCAGGTAAGAATACACCTGGCCCCCAGACCTCGGACAGCCTTTTGTTTCTTATCTTTTTATTTCTTATTTTCTGCAGCCCTCCTCCCCGGCAGGCGCCGCTCTCCCTCCGAGCCCGGCACGGAAGGGCTGCAGAGATCCTGGAGCGGGGGAGCTGGTCCTGGGAGCTGGACAGGGACGCGGCTTTGTGGGGCAGAGGAGATGGGCGGAAATCATGGGCAGGAAATGTCCCTGCTCATCACCCGTGTCCCTCTCCTGCCCCGGGTAAGCGGAGCATCGCCCCTCCATTTCCACCGCTTCTCGATGCTTCCAGGCTCTTGGCATGGAAATCATGACCTGGCTCAGTGGAAAAATCATCCTTTTCCTCGCATAGTGACTCCGGAATGTGTGCGGAATTTGAAGGTGTGTGGGGATGAGGGAGGCAGCGGCAGCGTTTATGGAGCTTGATGTATGTCCCCCCCTCTCCTGGTCCCTTTTCTACACCCGTGCTGTAAGCAGACATGCGTTCATGCTAATAAAAGTGCTTTTCTCCGGGTGTAGTTGGGCTGAGAGCTTAGCACGAGTGAACTGAAAGCCAATCCGTGTCAGGGAGCAGCGTGCAGACCGACATGGAGCTTTGGCATCCCTGCAGTGTAGCACGGATGTGTGCGCCTCGTGCTTAGCAGGATCAATAGGCACAGCAACCATGCAGATTATGTGATGTATGTGCTAGGCAATATGGAGAGATCACCAGCGTTACACCAGGACTTGTCTGCTGTGCTGTATGCGGTCTTTAAAAGAGAGAGTAATTTCTGTTTTTTTTTTTTTATTTAGAAGATTTTTGTCTTCTTTCTATTATCTCTGTAATTACCAGTGTGAAGCATTCGTGCCTGCTTGCCAGTCTGGCAGTTTTATGTTTCCAGAATCTGCTAGGAAAAAGTCGGAAACTGCAGAAACCCAAGATTCCTTTGGCATCACATTGGTTTGTTCCTCTCAGCATATTTAATCATTTTCATGCTCACAAATTCACTCCACGAATTGCTCAGTGGAGTGAGTTGATCTTAGCAATGATACGGTGCTGGAGGCTTTATTGATTTTTTTCTTTAGCAAGGACGTAAGAAAAAGAGTGTAGGAAGGATGATACAGTTTGTAAAAAAAAAAAAAAATTCAATGTCCATTTCAGGAGTAGTCGCTGTTAAACATGCAGATATATCTACGATTCTTCATGCAGTTGTAAAAACAAAATGTCTCTTTACCTCAGGATATGATTTCTCTTATAGCAACAGGTAGCAAAGGCTCCTGTGCCCCTTCTCTCCCCTTATCTCCTCCCCTTCAGCTCCTTCTGACAAAATGCCGATTTAAAAGATCAGCCTGTTTATGTAAATATTGTGGGTCTCTTAACAAAGACTGTTGCCCATCAAGCCTGCGATAACTGTCAAATAGACTTGGGATTCAAGACATCCAGTAAGGCTCCTATCCATTTTCTAAGACTGATTAAAAACTCGGAGAAAACAAAGGACAGACGTGGTGTGTGACTGGGATGGATCAACAGGACATGGGCAGCAGCACCGTCACGGCAGCGTTCGGTACTGCAGTGTCCATCGTATTGTATTGCATGTGTGGGAAAGAGACACACACAAAATGTACAGAAAGTGATTTGCTGGTGTGCTAATGCCTTTCTGCTCTTTTCTTCAGGTTTCTTCTCTCTAGTGATGTCCTGGGCTGAGCTTGCTTTGCAGCACGTTCACACCAAAGGTAGCTTTAATCAGCCAAGGAGGATTTTGGGTCTGACCAATCTCACCCTCCCTAGAAAAGAGATTGACTTCATTAGTCTTCGGCTCAGACACTTCACAATAAGGTGGAGTTTCTATTTCATAGCATCCAGAGGTGCAGTGGACATATTCTGGTCTTTATTTCATTGTGCTCTCTTTCCCTCTCTGCCACCTTTCACCTACAGAGCAGGACAACTTGGTTTCCTCAGGTAGTACCCACTCTTCCGGTTATTTTCTACTTCAAATTTAACAAGAATATTCTGATTTTATTCACTTCATAGAATCACAGAATTATGGAATATTTCATTTGGGGAGGGACCTTAAAGATGATTTAATTCCAGCCCCTTGCCACATTCCACAGGAATAGGCTGCTCAGAAAAGATTATGTCCATTACCAAAAGGTTAAAAAAGTTACTTTGGAATTGCAACACAGATCTTTCCCTGTGGTCAACCCCAAGACCTAATTGCCATCACAGTTTGATTTGAGCCCTCAAACTCATTCTAAAGCAGAGTTAAAGAGTTGTAGAGGATTATGATGTCTTTTTGTTCAGTAGTGTTAATAACCTAGACCTTAAACTATGATATTACTAAATCTCATTTTAGGGCAGAGTACTGAAGTCACAAACAATGGAACAAAACTGTGCTTGAATGAGGCAGAAACTTACCAAAATTCACCACCAAAAATGCTAAATCCATATTGGGACCCTGCCTGCAGCAGAATCATGTGAGGGGAGAGTGAGGCATCAAATTCTCCCTTCCCAAAAGCCTTGCAGCCCTGAATTAGAGGTGATTAGACTCCTTTGTCCTGTAAATCTGCATTTAACAGCAATGTATATCTGTGTTGGTAAACACATTTTAGCAGTTTATCCCATAATATTTCTTTTTCTACTTCATATGCTCAACCTTTTGATTCTCTTTATTCCAGAACCTGCTAAGAGCAGGTTTCACTTTAACTAGTTTAACTACTGAAAAACATATGTAATTTTTAAGGCAGTTCAGTAGTTACTCTTAGTTTGCAACAGGCAAACCTATTATGTAAACAATATTGTCTCCTTCTTGCAGTGACTTCCTTCTCCCAGCTACAATGAATTCCCTGCATGCTACTTTGCTCTAAATTCTCCATCTAAAAATTCCATCCACAATGTGATGTGTCAGGGGAAACTGTACTTGACTTTTGAAATAGTTGGGAGGACCAGAATGATAACCTACTAAAGTGCCTTGCCCTTAACTGAAATTATGGCAAGTAATTAAAGTAAGAGCAAAAAGACTTAAGCTTTGGACTGCTTATGTTCTTAGTTCTTTAACTTGGGTGAAATTTTTTTTTAGAAGTCTGATTTGAATGTCAAATTTGCATATTCATGCAGAAAACGTAGGGAGTGCTTAATTGCCTGTGTCCAGCATTCATATTTTGCTTGGGAAACAATGCTTCACATATTCATGTGCTTCATTTCCAGCTACTGTTTGCACCCATAAATTGACCTGCATATCTAAACAAGCCCTGTATTTGCTCATTATAGAGACAAACATGCCATATTTCGAATTTTGCTGTATAATTGTATCAGTAACACCTGGCCACAGAGGAGATGCTTCTACTCCACTGGTGCAGTGGGTCTGACTGAGGTGGTTCCAGCCCTCAGTGCTGTACTTTGCCCTGGGAGCTGGAAAAGTGCAAATAACATAACAGTTGGGTTTTGTTTTTTTTTTCCTTTTTTGGTTGGTTGGTTGGTTGGTTGGTTGGTTTTTGGTTTTTTTTTTCTTTTGAGTTGTTTTCCATCTTTTCTCTCCACTGCCCTGCTGGAAGGGGGAGTGGGTAGAGTGGCTTGGTTGGAACCTTGCATTAACAGAGATGTGCATATATTCACTTGAATAAAATAATGCCCACTGAGTTTTTCCTCACTTGCAGAGATTACTTTTAGGATCTCTGAACATTTCACCTACATAAAATGAATCAGTACTATAGGTTGCTTGTTTTGTTTTTTGCCCCCCAAAAAATGAAAGAAATAAAATCTTTGCTTATTCACTTGCCCTGTCCTTTGGCAGCAGGGGACAAACTTAAAGTCCAGAGTTTTTTTCAGGCTCTTGCTGTCATTGAAGCACCAATTTTCCTAGAACAGAATAACCTTTTGGTAGAAGAGGTGGTATTTCTCTACTGCTTTCAGAAGGTATTAATTGCAAGACCTGTGAGCTGATCTTAGTAGACATAGTCAGACACTGAAAATTGTCTTCAAATCCATGGGACAATGGCAACAGCAATTACTATTAAATGCATTTACTATATATTTTTATTAATTAAATTAAAAATAAATTATTATTAAATATATTTACAATACTATTCAATAAATAAATAGTAGGTTACTGACCCTATTGCTATTTTTTTTCAGTTCTGGAATATCCTGGCCATGTTTCAATGACCAATAGCCATGAAAGGAAAAATATGGGTTTGCCATTTTAAAAATATCCTCTGATATATTCAGGTATTTCTTCCATCTAGTTGGACTTTACAAAATCACAGAAGTTTCTGTTAATTTCAAGAAATATTTGTAGAGAAAAAGATAAAGGAGGAGATGTATTTTAAATCATGTTTTCGTTGTGAAAATCCCTTGCATCAAATGCCTGTTTTTCTTAAGAAAAATTTATTCAGCTACTGTAGTACCCCAGTACGAGAAGGCCTGTCCTATGAAAGTAGTATAATCTGTATTTCCAGTGGTTGATTGGATGGACAGAGAGATATGATGGACACAGAATGGAGGCTTCTTTGCCACAAGCACTGACTTTACAAGCAGTGTGAGAAGCACAGACCTCTGCAGATTTGTAGAGGAATTGGGGTGTAATTTTAGTGTGCTTGTGTTTTAATAAAGTCATGCATCTTCTGTTGGGCTTTAGCCCCACTTGACCTTAGTGTTGGTGCTCTGTTACTTCTTTGTAGTGAGAAAGGAGGCCCTTCCACACTAGGCAAGGTAGTAGCACGAAAATTCTCTTCCTATAGAGTTTGGATCTGAAATACATTTGAATTAAAGGTGTAGGACAGAAAAAGAGCTGAAATTAATAGAAGACCCCCCCAATGAATTTTCTGTGGCACGTGTAAAAGAGCAAGACCCACATTCAGAAAAATCTGAATGCTTGGAAGGGTGATGGAGTCAAGTGAAGTTCCATTGATGCTTTGCAGTGTCAAAGAATTGCACGACAGAAAGGTAGAGCTTTAAAAGTGGCAGTGCTGTGAAGAAAAAGAGAATGTGATTTGCATTTAGAAAATAGATTATTTTACAGAGATTGGTTCCATTGGATAGTTATACCCTGAATAACATCTGCTGGATTATCTCAATAAATTGGGTTATCTCCCACAGAAATGAGCTGAGCAAAAGATTTGTAGTAAGTTTTGAAAATAATCTTTGTTATTATGTGTCATTTGCGCATAAGAATCAAGCTACATGGCCACTAATGACAGTGAACAGGAACAATACAGTTTCTTGTACATTCTGTTACGTGTATTTCCAGTCTATAGGCTGCACTTAAAATACAGCAATTTTACAAGCATTTCTCATTTGCCCAGGCTATGGAGTTATGAGATAGAAAAAGCATGAAGAATTTGTGTGGATGGACTCCATTTGCTTAATTTCCAACTCAAACATAGTAATATGAAAAATAAGTAATATATGAATAAAGTTGTGTATCCTTTTTTTTGCTTTTCACAGTTCTTGTCTTGCAGCAGTCCGGGTTGAGTCGTTGTGGCACACAACAGGTATGTGTCTTGTCAGAAACAGCCATCACCCTTTTGACATTTCTACTGCCTCTCAGCTGCTGGGAGGTGAGAGTAGGAAGATATCAGCTTCTCAGTCACAAAGGAAAGGAGGCAGTAAAAAAAATAATGCCTCTTCCATAATTTATTCGATTATGTTCTCCATTTGTCAGAGCAGTAGAGCCCCAAAGCCAACATGGATTTTGTGAAGCACTCTGGCTTGTAGGCATATATTTAAAACTTCAGCAGACAAGGATGGCTTTGTATCTTTAGCATGTGTTTTGCTGAGTCCCATGCCAACAGGAGTTTATATTTTTAGTCTTGCAAAATGCCTTTACCAAAGCCATATTTCTCTTGCATTTCTTCAAATGAGATTGGAGAGAAAGTAAATGAAATCTCAGAACCTGTTTCTAAAAACACATATGTTCAATTTTGAGTCAGCTGTCTTGATTTTGCTCAACTCTAGAAGTAACATTCACTTTTTGGCATAAATCTGATACAGCAGAACACTGTCTTGCTCCTGTTCGGACATTAAGAAACCACACACCCATTCTCTTGCTTGATTGTTTGTTTTGTTTTTTTTTTTTTTTCAGATAAAGACTTGAAAAGTAACACAGTCAAAATGTATTAACATGGTATAATTTAAGTGTCCCCATTAGTTGTGCACCTCATTAATACACTCACAGCTCCAAGGAGGCTGTAATGGAGGCTGTGGTGTTACAGTCACATCAGCACTGTTCAGGA
>JANRGV010177712.1:0-45550 GCA_024734035.1 Alethe castanea
ATGTAGATATTTCTTGAATTGCAATATCTTAAATGGAGCAGATATGGAAAAAGGTTAAATGAAAGATTAATCTTTTCAATCTACACAGACACATACCCTATTCACAGAAGGAATCCTAACCAAAGTCTGTCCCTGATGTATTTAAAATTCATTCGTACTGTGCCTGCCTAAAAGCCAGACATGGAGAGTCTAGAGCTGAGGTAGAGTCTGGTAATGCTGATGCTTCCTGTGACAGGAACCTGCTTAGACCAACCCTTTCTATTCTGGAAGGAAAGGTAAAAATCAAATTTAGAAACTAAGCAAGGAACATACAGTGTAGAATTCTTGTCATGGATATAGCTTATCCTTCTGCTCTTGGCAAAACTATTGAAATAAATGTGAAGACTGAATTTTACTCATAATTTGCATATGCAGTACTATAGATAGAAGAAAGATATCTCTATTCTATCTCAGACACTTACCAGACCTATGAGTCAAAAAAGGACTGAATTACACGCTTATATCGTTTTTTGTCCTAGATACAATGAGGCAAAAGCATTTGTGAATGATATACTTTTCAATCAAAATAAAATATTTTTCTCCAAAAATCTTAAAAAATCTCCAGGCATTTTAACAGCTTGAAAGTAATCTCTCAAATAAAAGTAGACCTAAAAGCATCATAAAACAGTAGTAAGTAATGATTTTTAGGCCACTAACCAGAATGCTTATGGTGATCAAAGTTTCCCTTGAAGGGCAGAATTGTATTCTGGAATTTAGTGCTCCTAAAATCATCCAGAATGAGAAAATGTACAACAAACTCCTAAACCATAAACAACGAAGCCTTACAATTTTTCATGCATATAAAACTTCCCCTTTGGGATCCACTAAAAGTCTGAGTGTCACACTGAAAACAAAACTTACCCAACAAAAAGAAGTGTATTATTTCATTTTACCTGCAATGCCAATCAACCTTACTATTCATATTATGAAAATTATGGGATCATGTTAACCTCCCCAATGAAGTACATCTTATTTCTACTCTGATTGCAATTTGATAAAAGTTTCAAAGTAACCATTTAAAATGTCACCCATAATGTCTTTGAAACAAACCTACAAGAGTATGAGGAAAGCCTTACAAGGATGCTCATACAGAGGGATGAAAGTATTCGCACAGTGATCAATTGGATTTGACAAAACACAAGATGTAGGATTACCTTTGATATTTCAGGGCTTCTTAAAAGGATTCAATATGAAGACATATTAGGCTAACAGAGCTATGGAAAAGAAAAGGATAAAAGCAAACCCCTAAATAAATACAGTAGTTCCTTTTGCTCTTATAGGCTTTTATTCTAAAAGAATTTCCAAAGTCTGGAGGATGAAGTACACAGTCACTCTATTCAAGCAATGATGAGAGTTTGAAGAAAATTTGCAAGTCTGAAGAATGAGCAGTAAGGATTACTCAACCAGCTCTTGAATAATCTCACCTTTGAATACTAAGTTAAAGGTATGAAGCCCTGGATATTTGCTGTGAAGAAAAATAAAATGAAGACTACTTCCAAATCCCAAAAAATAAAACAATAGTATTTTTACAAACAGGCTAAGTTTGAATAACAAAGTGGGAGAAGGACAAATCATGACATGCAAATACTGTAATGTAATGACTTTTTTTTGAGATTCACCTCTGATAACAGAAGAAATCAGTCTGTATAACCTGTGCAAGTATCTGTTTCCCTCCCTGCTCTTTCAACATGGTCACAGGCATAATTACCTCTTTTTATCTTTTACAAAAACCTTCCACCTGCCCATATGAGAGCTTAGTCATGGAAGGGAATCAAAAGCATAGATACAGAATATGAAGTGTGGCTATTAAAAAAAAAAATACGTGAACAAAATTTCCAGAAGTGTACACAAAGTTTGTGGAATACAGTATGTTCTATTGTGTATCTGTTTAGAAGGAGAATAAATCTTCAGTTCAGCAGAGACTCAGAAGAGATGGATCCATCCGTAAGAACACAGCAAAGTTCAGAGATTTGTAGAAATTCAAATAGATTTAAATTTCACATAATTTGCACTCTTTGCTTTCCCCCAGCTTCTGGAATGTATCAGAGTAACATTTTATAGAGCCTCAGTTAAGAGAAGATTCTGAAGCCAAAGCTCATGCTGATCATACAATATAAGATATATGCAAACCCTGGCAGTAAAAATAGGCCATGTAGAGATACTTCAGCTCTCCAGCAAATCCATTCATGAGAACTAGATAGCTAACAAAGTGACCCACCATGTTTCTGCATATATGTTTCTGGATATAGCTAACCTAGACACAGATCTGATTTTCAGCTGAATTCAGGCAAAGCTTTGAATTTGGGATGATTTGGAATGTCCAGCACTACAAGTCTTATTATAATCTAGATAAAATTTTCTCACAGGCTGAGCAGATAGAACTCTACACACTTATCTCAGGGTTGATACGTTCAAACTAGTGCTATTAGAAAAAGAAGTTTCTATGGACAGGGATCCTAACAAACATGCATTTGTCTGATTACATTAACACTTCTAATTCCAATTAATACAGAAAATAACAACAACAACAATAAAAAAAAAGAAAGCCTCTTTAAACTGTACCTACATTCTTTTTTTATCCAGTTGCCTATTTTCTCATGTTTTCAACTTCAGTCATGGCAAATGACTTCAAGAGGAAACTATCTTATATTTTGTTTTTTCCCTTATAGAGATATGGTAATAAAAACCCAAATCAAACCAAAATCCAAACAGACAAAAGCTGTGCATCACACAGCTGACAATACCCATAGGAGTGACACTGGTTATTCATCTTTCTTTTCTACCTATAGGGATTAGAAACCATATAAACAAACAAACAATATCCACAAAAACCTTACAAGCAAGATGGCTATGAATAGCTATCTTGGTCAGTCCCAACCAAAGCATCTCCTTCCAGAAGACTTTCTATTGGTATTCCACCTAATTAACACCATTGTTGGTTTCACAATACGTTTTGCAGTATTTTTTATGAATGATTTTACTACTAGGTAAGAAAATTTTACTTTGTGGGCTTAAGGAACTGCTCAGTGATCAAACAGCCTTACTTTTTACCCCTGGGTTTCATCTCTTTTTAGAACAAACACATAAAACTAGATATTTTAACTTAAAAAAACAATTCAAGCACTTTTACTTAAACTTTTACCTCTCTATTTTTCTTCTTTCCTTTCAAAATAAATGTCTTTTTGAATGCATCAATTGCAATCATCCCTTACATGTTTATATTCTGGCTTATGCAGTTAGCTCTGCCTCACTTCACTGACAGCTACTTATGTATAGAAAGCACTTAAACAATGATTCCATGTCTTAAAGTACATTTTTCCCCTCCTTTTTACTACATCTTTTTTTTGTTGTTGTTTTTGGTTTTGTTGCTTGTTTGGGGTTTTTTTTTGTTGTTTTTTTTTTCTTTAATGGTGGTTATTTTACTTCTCTCTCCTCTCTGTATGCCAGTTTTCCCAGAAAAAGCTCTGGAGACTTTCTCTGCAAGAATCCCTGTGCTGGAAGCCCAGCCCCAGGGGTTTGGTATCCCTTCACTCAACTGAGCTCAGCCTTGACAACTCATGTAGTAGCAGAGCAGGCGCCTAATGTGGGGTCAAGAGAGTGAAGGAATCGGCTCTTTTCATCTTCCTTGTCTTCCCTATAGGTGTGTCTGGCCTTCTGTCTTTTCCATCAACTCACAGAAAAAACTGCCAAGAAGACCAAACACCTAGATTCAACCAGTTCACAAAAGATAACAGAAAACAGAGACCTCTGATCTCCTCAGACTCTGACCAGAGCCTGAAGTCACATTGCAGCAATCCTGAGATTTTGACCTGGATCCCACATCTTCTCAGACTTCTTCAGGGTCTGCCTCTTTCCTTTCTCCTCCTCAGATTTTGGGCTAACAACATGAGATACCAGTTCCCCTGCTACCTCCTCTCCAAACCAAAGATTTTCCAGCTGAAGTTTGTAGCCTGACAACAAAATTAAGAAAAAAAAAATTTGTCTTCCCTTTTCCTTGTGTTTTTGTGCAGCCTTCACCTCCTGAACCATTTATGAAATAAAATGAAATTAAAATAAAATCTTTCCTAAATGCCAGCATGCGCATTTTTCTTATTGTAACATCATTGTCTTTACGGAGGATATTAAGATACAGAAAATTTGGTAATGGGTCATGAAATGCACTGGAAGGAATTGACAATTGCTATACTGTGTTGAGTTCCCAAATTCTCCATTTCAGAATTTTTTTTTAATGAAAACAAACTGTTGCAGTATTTTATGTATTGAAATCCTGTAGACACAGTCACATCATGTGAAAGGTGGCCCATGTTCTACGGCTGTTATTTTCCTAACTTTTCATTTTAGAGAGGATGAGGAGAGATGGACTTTTTTTTTTTTTTTTTTTTCTGTGCCAACAGAAGTCTAAAGCTTTCTTTTCCTTCTCGGTACTGTGGAAACTCAGTACATCATGTCTAGAAACTTACCATTACAGAAAATATGGGGATGCTTTCTCATAAATTCTGCCTCATCATCAGTGTACTTTGACAGTAAAGACCCACAGAGACTGATTAACTACCAGGTCAACAGAGAAGGATGAATCTTAAGGTTCGACCAGTCATATGTATTTTACTTTTTTGATGCACTTCAAGGAAGAGGACAAAGGAACTGAAATAAGAACAGAGGTCTACATAAAAAGTCTAGGATAATTTAATAAATAGACCACTGTGCATGATATGGAATCTTACTCTGGACCCAGTCATTCCCTTTTTTGAGGTTAAAGATTTTTCCTCTGACTCTTAAAAAACTTGTAGACTGTTGACTAAATCCATCTCTTGATCAGTTTTTAATAATTTACTCTTTCTGATCCATGCTGATTTCTGTTAATGAACTTTTTAAAAGCTCACTTTTTAAAAAAGAAAATAACTCCTTTAGAAATTCTCATTCTGAGAAGTAGCAGTACATACAAAATTTCAAAGAATATATTTAAATTTATTTTGATAATATGCAAACAACAATATATAATTATGTTCCTCTTTTTAAATATTAAAAAGTATAAAACAATAATTATCTGAGGAAGAACTTTAATTGTGAATGAAATATTAAAATTATTAGTGGGTGTTTGTTCTGAATTTCTAGCTCTTTTGGTCACTTCAAGGAATGCTATGTAGCAAAATGATCAAGAAATAAGCTATTACAGAACTGGAACATGGACATCAGAATTCAGTTTTAGTTCAACAACAGGCCAGCCCACATGTATTCACATCCTGAAAATTTTTTGCTCTTAGATAACTCGTTTGATTAATGAGCTATGAATATTTTAATATGCTGTAAAGAACAGTCCAAATTCTCTCAGTTGATGTAACAAGAACTACTTCAGACATATCAGAGAACTAGAATTTCACACAAAACCCCTTTTAGAGATTAATGGAAGAAACTGAGTTGAAAAATTACCTTTGAATGGAAACCTTGTTTTTCAGAAGGAACTTCGTGCTCATCAAAACATTTTGAAGAAGTGCTCACTTTTTTGAGAAAATAAGCCAGTTTAAATGACAAAGGCTATCATTTGTATAGCAAATGATTTTGTGATATTGGATGTTTTTTATTTCAAAATATTTTTTTTAACTGAATTAACCTTTTGTTTCTGGACTTGGGCAAGAGCATATTTTCAAATGCTGCAAGTAAGTATAAAGACTTCTTAAAAAATAAGAATCTCATTTCAAATCAGAAATACAAGTATCTATTATACAAGTCAATGAACATTAGGATATGAAATGCCATGACTTCAGCTCATTTTCCATAGGAAATATTACTGTGAAGTTGATGCCTGGAAAAGCTGACCTGGAACAGACACTAGACTGAGTAAAAAGGATAAAATAGGTATTTATTGGCAGGATACAATTTGGGCACTGCAGGAGCCCAAAGAGCAGGGCTACACCCAAATCAAATCCAAGATGGATCCCGGCCACGAATTTTTACACTTTTATAAGTTTTGGTTCATCTACATATTGGGGTCAGTTGTCCAACCACAGCCCCAGTCTGTGGAGTCTCAGTCCCCTGGCTTGCCCCCTTTCCCTTGCCGTTGTTTATGCTCTTTGGGTACCAGTTGTCCTTGATTCTCTAGCTAGAAAGGAATTATTTTGTCTTACTACCCTGTGAAGAGAACTTACAAACACCTAACATGAAGTTTCAGAGTTAAACACTAGGCAGCAGAGATTCTGAAAAATATAAAAGCTAAAACCTAAGGCATCAAAGCATTGCAGGCTGAATAAATCATAGTGTGACCACAAAAAAACCATATAAGGAAATAGTCCATTTTTAAAAATAGAAAAAATAGTTCAGAAGTTAAATGAAATAAAAAGCCATTGGTTACTGGACTCTGCTGTAGAGTTTTATGTGACCTGAGTCATTGGCACGTCACTTGACCAGGTTGGCTACCTCAGATCCTGGCTAAGTGGTTGCTATCCCGCAGCCTGGTACTACTATTTCAGTATTCGTTATTTACCTGACCTCTCTCCATATCCATTAAATGATCTAAGATAACAAGAAAAAGTAAGATGCAAAACATCCTTTGTGCTGAGTACTATATGAATATGTGCAAACAATATGAGTCTGTTTCAGCTAACAGGGTAATTAGACTCTATTCAAAGCTATCATAAAAAGAGCTCTTTTACAGTCAATCAATTTTCTGACCATAACTGCTCCTTAGGGTTCATAGAGAGTTTTAAGAGTTTTTTCTTTTCCTTTTTTGCTTTTGGTTAATCAATAAAGATATAATACTAAGAAGAAAATGCATCTTTGGGAGGTTTGCACATGACTTCTGGCTTTAATGGAAAAATACTATTTTAACGGTATCAACTCAAAATGCAAATAATGTGGATAAATTTATATGCTTAATACACTTTTTACAGAGTGCTTAATCTGTTTGTTGAGATAAATCAAATTCACTATTTTTAATTTTCATGCATGCTGCTAACTATCATACATTCTTCTCTGTACCTTTTTTAATAGGAATATAGCCTAAGGAACTAATCGTCCTGTACGTCTTTCAAATAAGGCTGTTTGTGTGGATTGCTTTGAAGGGAATTTTTTTTCTGCACATTGATGTGTGCTGCTTAGTGTTAGATGGTGAAAGCATGGAAAAGAGCTGAGTTGCACAGCACAACATCATGATATGTATGTGAAATTTATTTCACCAGGGAAATGGGCAGCTGCAATTATTCACATGTCAGTCCAGCAAGATAAATTACATTAATTGTACACTTCAAACAAGATTTATCTCTTTACTACTACACTTAAAAAGCCTAGTTTAATTGTTCACATTTTAATTCTTCATGTTTCATTCCAGCTTCATACACCAGCCAGATGAATATAAAATATAACTCATTCTATAGTCAGTCAGGCTTCTTCAACTAGAAATATAAAATTTGAAGTACTTATGAACCGTGAATTCTTTTGTAATAGTATGTAAACATCCTATAATTTACTCTGGCAACTGTAAGAAAATGCTTCACTTAAACTGAAACATAAAAATGATGCTAAAATGGGCTTTCTTAGAAAACTAGTAACAAATAGGCTTTGCATGATGTTCATAAATAAGCGTATATTTTATTTTTAGATACTTTTATATTATTTTCAAAAGAAAATATCATATTTGATTTACAGTTCTGTTTCAAGCAGATGGAATTTTAATTATTTGCTATTACATTAACAACTGAAAATCTATATCAGTGTTAATTTCATACTTCCTGCATGTAGGTGTGACTTTTGTTTTCTCCACTACCTGAGAATTGGATCCTACTAAGCTCTATATTTCTGAGCAGCAGAGTCAAACAGTAGGAAATAATCCATGAATTCACACACACAAATATATTGTTAGTAGAACCTCAAATCCTCCTGGTTTCCGCAGAAGCCTGCTGTCTCTTCCACGTGATTTTCACTGATGATTATTCCCAAGATATTTAACACAGGCATCCACACCGCAGCAATTCAAGAAAAATCCATTTACAAGTTAGATATTTCATAGGTCCACATACACATATCATCACTGTCAGAGTCTTTCTTAAGATGCTCCCAAAATTTTCAAGAATCAATAAAAAGGCTGAACTGCTTCCTATCTTTTTCTACAGATCAACCCATCATAAAACTTTACTATGAAAAGTCCTTCAAGTCTCAGCCTCTCTTGGCAACTGGGTAGCTCTCTCAAACTAGGAAACCTGATCAGATAGTCTAAGCAGATGCTGTAGAAAACATTATTTTCATGTCTCCTTTTCATTGCTTGTATACAGACCCAACTCCTTGCTTTCTTAAGCTTAAACAAAATCATTAAATCACGGCATGCACTTCAGTAAAATGGAACTTGGCAAGGAAAAGCATCAACAATGAGATTTGAAAGCACTCAGAATAATTCTCACCATCTATAGTCTTCTCTAAGATCACATAGACTGAGATTAGAAAGTAGATTTGTACCCTTCACATGCTTTAATTTTATCCAGCATATCTCTGAATATAATTTATCTGTGAACATCCAAGCTGGTGATTAGTTGATCATTAGATGATGACCTAGCCAACCTGTGTCATACGGAGTAGAAAAAAAATGGAGATGATTTGGTCATTTATATAAGTATGACCTGGATTGCCATGGATTGCCAGTAATTTGCTGAAGAACTAACACATAGATTGGACAATTGTTTTATTTCCTTTCTCATGACAAAATAAATTTTAATCTTATTCCTTATTTGACTTAGAGGCAGCTTCTCTTGAATGATGAAGTTTTACCAGAATTCAGTTAGTGTATTTACACATAACTTTGGAGATTGAATAGATAAGAAATGAGAGATGTATCTAATTTCCAACTAGATTCCCTAAAATTTATGTAGTATCTGCTAATATTAATGTTCTAAATTACATTTAAAGAAAGTGTTTAATTTTAAAGTTCCTGAAATCTTTCTTTGTAACACAACTCTTCCTGAAGTATCAAGAATATGAAATATTTGTTGAAATGAAATAAGAAAAACTTTTATATTACTTTTTGAAAAAAGAAAAAGATAAAAGATATAAAAGAATAAAACAGCAAGTCAGAGGGGTTTTCTTTACAGGCAAGATGAAGATACTCACCTTGTATGTGACGAATATCAGCTTCAGATCCCTCAAAATATTGGCCTTTTCACATGCTAAATGAGAGCTCCCTTATAGCTACTTTGGTATAATTTGGTGTTAGAATCTCCCAGCTTCCCCCACTGACACGGTTTAGATTCTATTCATATAGCAAACCATTTTTGAGTCACTTAAAATCTGATTAATCATTACAAAAATGTCTCTTTTTTAAAGGCATATCATTATATTTAATAACAATTGATAAGAGAATTTGACGTTGAGTCATTATGTCTAATAACAATAGAAAAGAGAACCTGATGTAGCATCTCCCACAGAGTAGGGGAGTGAAGCTTTTTTCTTTTTGATCAAAACACTACTACCTTGAATTCAGAAAAAAATCTCAGAATAGGCATGCTGGCATGAAAAGGATTTTGCTTTGATGAAAAAACATGTTTTCCAAGAACAAAAAGCCTGCAAAAATCAAAAATGTGTATTTATTAACAAAGCAAGACAAGACAAAACAAAACAAAACAAAAAGCAAAACAAAGCAAAACAAAACAAAAAACAAAACAAAACAAAAAAAACAAAACAAAACACTAAGAGGGAGACAGGGAGAGACCACCTGTTTAACTGATCCTATAACTCATTCATGTTAGATGTTTTAGAAGAGAAAAAATAGGAACTCAAGCTTCAGAAACAGAGTTACTCTGTTTGGTACTCTTTTAAATATTGGCGATGCATCAAGATTACACAATTGAATGCGATGTATAAATATAGGGGTAGTATTTTAATGTAACATGTCCAAAAAGCATTCACTCTTAACTAATGTGTGTCTATCCATCCCCTTCCTCATGATTTCCAGACTAGATACTTCTAAAGTAATTTACCACAAATAAAAAAATAATACTACAAATGTCAACATAAAATAAGGTCCACTTGAGCAAGCATTAAAGTAGATAAAAAGCAGAGACCTACCATCCACAGTGGAAAAAAACTTTCCTTTCTACAGGCTGCTGATATAATTTAATGTATCATAATATATGGTGAACTTTTTGGGATGATTTCTGAAACATCAGAGTGATAAAGAACTGAGAAGTAGCACTGCATTTATAATTAGCAATATAGTTTTGCAATGAAAGAACTGATTGTAATCAATTTTACTTTATCAGTGGACAATTTTCTTTTGCACTAACACTATTAGTGTAGAATACCTACAAAAGCGTGGACAACTGAATTTGGGAGTTAAAACTTTAAGTTTAATTTACAGCTTTGTAAATTAAAGTTGCATAATCTAGACTGGAAGAAGAGGAAGGAAGAAAACAACTGTCTTTTGGGAAGCAGTGCTTGCTGTCCACTTTTGACCTAAAATTAGTCTAGAATTACATTCCTAGTAAGAGTTCCTATTGAAGTTAAAGAAAACATCTTGTTGCATTCTGGATTGGAAGAAAAAGCTTCTCATTTTACTAAAATGGGAGGAAAAAAAAATTTAATTATTTTTTTCACAATGAAACATTCCTCAAACCAATTTTCATTAAGATCTATTTCTTGATGTTATACTTCTGTGAAAATGACAAGAAATAAAAAGCCCAAGATTTCTAACTGATTATCCACAGATAACTTACAGACCTGCACAGAAGGACAGTCTCCAAAAGAGAGTAAATTATTGCAGTTTTGGATCACAGGGTCAGATATTGAACAGAATTTCACTAGGCACTAGAAAGACATACAAAGTCCCTTCCCACTTAGCAAGGCCTTTTTTTGTCCTGTAATATTGGTTCCCTAAACAGACACTTCTCATTGAATCAATAAGACATTAAGACAAACCTAAATGGAGCACTTTCCTCAGCATTCCAGGGAGCTGCTTGGTGTCAAAGTAGGGTGAGCAAAGCCCTGAATACTCTCAAGTTTGCTGCCATTAATCCCCATTAGAATTGCAGGAAAAGAACAAGTCAAGCAATACGATGCTGAGCTGACAGAACACATCAAACTGCCTCAAGGAGAGAATTCAGTGGAGCTGATGATGCTGTAAGATTGTACTTAAATGTTGTAGGATGCTCACTTCCCAGACCAATGGAACCTTAGTGCTGTGATTTAGAAGATTTGTTAGCTTTCTATGTTATCGACACAGGGTGTAAGAGTTTTCTTTTCAACATTTAATGGTCACTGAGGGCAGGAAAAGCTCAAGAATTCTCTTTGTGTTCTGTTGTACAAGGTCAATAGCAAGGCCAGAAGACCATGGAAACAAAAAATAAAGGAAATTATTCAAGAGAAAGAAGTCATGTGGATGAGAAAGTGTCAGGAAGGCTAAAAAAACAGTTTTGCTGAGACACTATGAGACACCACAAAAAGAAGTGTAAGATGTTAGAATAGAATTTGATATGGTCCAAAGGCTAAACAATTCCGAATTTGATTAAATATGTACAGAAATATAAATACAGAGAGATTCCCACTGTAGTAGACCATCCAGTATCACTACTGACTGGAATAATGAAAGTGCAGATCTGGAGAAAGAGCAGAAAAACAGCAATTGAAAGGGTGTTTTGCAAATGTTAGCTAATTGTGGCTATTCACAGAGCAGTTAATCCAGTATGGGTCTTGATTATCTACTCTCTTACAAGTCCATATACTTCAAATTAACAGAGATGCCAGATTTTAGATTCAGATTTTAAAATTGACCCACTTTGGATAAAGATAATTTAGAAAAAAACAAAAGAAAAAAAAAGTGGACTCAGCTTGAAACATAAAATTTTCATCTTAACTACTCTGTTTCTTGAAAATATATGGAGCATATACTCAGGACAAGCCGTGATTGCACATTAACTAAGGGTGTGGCTAACACAGAAAGCTGTCACCAGAGTCACATCTGTGGCTTGTTCCTTATCTTTCATAATCTTCTACTACTTTTGAAGAGATGAAAAACCACAAAATCTTTTAATTTATTTGGTCTTAGATTTCCAGTGAAAGAAAATTTGTCTCTAACATGTCATCTTTCCCTTTTCAGGTTGCAAATATGATTCAATGAAATCATGGCCTTGGAATGCTTACCAACTGACTGATTTGACATTACCAAAGGGAACAACCTCAATGCAGATGCTAATCTCATCCCTTCATATTTCATTTAAAATGTAGGGCCATTGAAATAAGGTATAATTTAACTGCATTTGTTTTACAGCAACACAGGATCTTAACGGCATCTGCTCCTACAAAATTTTGTGGAGAATTTATCTGATTATCACAAAGGTACTTAATTAAGTAATTATATGCCCTTGCTAGTAAATTTAGGCTAAGTTTAAAATGAACAAGAATCATTGAATGAAGACATAAATGAAACACAAATGTCAACTAGTCCCTGTGTGTTTAAATCTGAACTAAATGACATCCAATAAAATCTGTGAATCTTAAAAGAGCATGCAGTAGGTGAAAACAAGTATTTGCCCTAAGCAAATAATTTGGGATCAGACACCGTTGTATCTATATGCTACATGAGATAAACAGAAGTGCCCATGTTTTCTACATAAAAGCTCAACAGGCTTTTTTCCAAGCACAAATACAATGTAGTACAAGATAAAATTACACTCAGATGTTGTCGTGTGGCAGTTAGTCACAATAATTGCTTTTATTTCCTTTGATAATTTTATATATCTTGTGTTTGTATTCTCTTAACAAAACTGAGTCCTGAAATACACAATAAATACAACCCCATGAGGATCCATGTCTGATTATCTTCACATATACTCTGAGCATTTTCAGCTGTTAGTTTTCATCCTCGGTCATTCCTGTAGTAGTTTTTTCCCCTTTTCTTAATTCTTCACATCAATGACTTATTGGTTTTTGCCACTGCATTTTTAATTTGGCTTCTCTGTTCAACATGTACTGCTATTGGAAAAATATTAGTTAACTACTGGCAAAACACATGCCTACTCTTTAAGGAAATATAGCCACACCATTATAGTTAAAGCTCTGTCAATATTTCTGCAATAAAAAAAAAAGAGTGTTTCCAAGATTTATAATTCAAACGTAAAGAAAAAAAGTCCTGCTGAGATGATATTCAGCATACAAGGTCATAGCCCAAAACAAATTTGTTTTACCAATTTTCAAGCAAATTGATTCTGCCATTTTGAGTGCTGCAAGTGTAAATCAGAAGTGTAAATTTAAAGCTAAACTCCGTTGGCCATGTTCTCATCTGTGCCAGATGAATAAAACAGAAATTTTATGGCTTTTCATTTGGAACAAACTTCACCTTCAATCTAAATTGCATATTACCAACTTTACATATAAAAATATAGATATATAAATGCAATATCTATGTATATATACATATACATAGCTACATCTATTTGCATCACAAAAGAGGACCTTTTGATCCCTACAACTGACATCTTCATTCAAAGGCTAATTCCTTTATAGAATACTGGCTTGTATGAATTAAAGACCTGACCCATATTTTATGTCTGTCCTGCTGTGAAGGTGTAATTTTCCTAGAGGAAGCTTTAGCAGAAAATGCTCCAACGTTTTTGTTCCAATCGCACAGCTGTGGCCAGTCTGCCCTTGACTGTCAGCATGCTACCTGGCTGAAAATCTCTGGACTTGCTGGGTTTTGTACACTCAGAAAAGTATAAATGGGTTCATCCTTCAGGTTGTGCTTAGAGATTTTGTGCAGACAACAGGCCCATTAGGATCTCCATGAGATCCTAATCTTGATCCTAATCCTGCTTATTTTGAGCACCTTTAGAAAACAATAAGAAGATATTTTTTTAATCACTCTTTGTTAGCACACAGCACTGTTGTACTAATGTAGATGCCAAATAAATGCTTGTTCCAAATGTAATTTTCTCATTTACTAAACTGATTCATGCCAGTATTCCAGAAGTGCTGGGAAGATGAGCCCTTGTACTACTGCAATGGGTTTAATAATATCCTTGACCTAATTTAGCAATTGTCACTGATAAATAGCAAGTCTTTTTATCTTTATTTCAACTGAGAAAATATCTCTTTTGAAAACAGAATTGACCCATATTATTAATTTCTAGTCTTGACAGAAAATTTGTGAAGAGTCCTTCAAAGGCTCAACTTTCCTTCTGGGAAAATTTGCATAGGATGGTTTTCCTGTAACTGCATGCCTTTGGACAAATTTTGTGCATCATACTGAGAATTAAATGGTGTCTTGAGCCCTTTAAAACAGTGCAACCTTCTTGTACAATACCATTTGAGAAATAAAAATCACCTCTGTGTTACCACACAGATGTAATTGTGGTATAAAATCATCAGACATAAAATGCACTGGTCTAGGTAAAAATGTAACATGTACAAAGTAGTGTGGTCCAGAAACACATTTTGCAAGTCATTCTTTGTCTTGAAATGAAAATGAGTGTTATACTGGCTAATTCTGCAGTGGCTGAATTACTCTGCTTTACTATATTTCTCCCAGACCTGTTTCAACTTGATAGTTGCATATAGTTATTTTCATTTCCAAGCTACCTTCAGTTTATCCATATGAAATTAATTTCTACTTCATTTTCACTTTTGCTGTATTTTGAAATATTTATTTCATTTCCTCTTTTAAAACTTACTTGAAAACTAATCTCACTGGGCCAAAGAAAGATCAGTGGACCTAATCTAGTAGAAATAACACATTTTGTCTCATTGCAACTCAAAAAACTAGGCTGATTAGGTGGCTGAATTATCATCTATCTTGGCATCTGTCAATTTAAAAAGTTATGTTTATGATGGTCTTGAATGATGAGGATTATGTGAATGTATTTGTACTCATAGGTATTCACTGATTTTCAGGTTTTGAGTCAGTCTCAGTCATCTACTTGTCTTCTGTCTTTACATTTGTCCAAGAGTGTTTAGATCACCATTATTCACTTGGAGAAATGGTTTTGCTTCACATTCTGTATATTTTTACTTGGGAATCCTATTTTTAGGATTGCAGATAATAATAATAAAAATATTGAACTTAGATATTCCTCAGACAGACAAAGGAAGATTTAAATAAAGTTAAGAACACTTTCTAACAGCCTAGTCCCTCTTCTTCAGTGTAGAGGTATTCCTACTGTTTGTAATTGACTATTTAAATAATCTGTCTGAGTATCTCCTTTTCTGCCTCAATCTATTTACGTGAAGAATGTGTTGACCACGTTAATTAAGTACACTGGATGTAATAATGTTGTAAGCAGCATTGGTTGTAAGCAGCATGTAATTACCACTGGGAAACTGCAGTCCAGACACCTTTTTTTCAGCGCATCAAAACCGGTAATTCAACAGGAATTCAGCTTTACCCAACCTTCTAAGGTGGTACATCCTTTGAAATATAAGAATCCCAAATACTGCAGGAATTCTCCAACAGGCTGTTTTATCCCAAAATACTAAGCTATAATATGGTTCTCGGTCAAAGGGAAGCCAAAGGGAAAAAGTGTCCACTAATGAGGATATATCCCTGGGCATTTGTTATTATGTATTTGCAAATAACAACTCCGCTATGATCTCTGTTTTTATTGTGTTCCAGGTGGAAGGTGCAGACTGAGTATAGAAAATTTATTGACTATTGAGAGGCCCAAGAAATAATGAACTTTCAATTAATTGTTTATTAAAGAAGGGCATAATTATAAGAAATTTTAAATATAATTAGGAAACTGAAATCCTGCATAATGTCCCTCCATTGAAAGGGGAGGGAAAAAATTAAATCCTGTATTGTTATCAAAACTGTTTAAACAGTCACTAGGGAGTAAAATAATTTCTACTGAAAAAAATAGGTTTTAAAACTAGCAAAAAATTAATCAAGTTTACTTAACAGAATGACACACAAGGTCTACATAAATAAAATATTTGAGAGAATAGAAGAGTACGTCAATAGAAAAAAAATAAAATAAAAAGTTAAGGACTACCAGAGCAGAAAAATAATTTGAGTTATGCTCTTCACCTAAAATAAGATCTGACAGATTCAATCTTTTCTTCAATGCACTTAAAACCAACTGGAATAACTTCAAATTCAACAGTATGGCACTTGGTTTCAATAGGATCTGACACATACGAGAGTTGAATGAAACATAATTTTGTTCTAATAACCATGCTTAGAGGACAATTTTCCAGATTCATGTAAATGTTTCAGGATGCCATAAATATTATACCTTTCAGGAAATTATTCTCTCATCTGATATGGATATAAGAGTTGCCATTTATTAAAACAAACATCAGAGCAAATAGTTGTTTGACATAACATACTATTGATGAATTTACAAAGTTTTTAGAAAGGATATAAAGGAGGATGTCTGTTTGTTTCTAAGGCATAGATGATGTTCTGCATCCCTCTGCTTTTTTATTCTTCTTATATGTAATTTCCCCCCACAAAATGAGATTAGTTATGTAAAGGGCAGCGAACACCAAGAAAAGTCACAAAGCCACACACCCATTTAATTAATAAACAAAGAGAGTGCAAAATTGTCTTCCCGTGAAGCAAGAGCAATCTCAGCAATAAACACTGGTTCTGTTTCTACAACGTTGAGCAATCACAGCAAAATCAACAATACAAACAGACTTTAGGGGAAATCACAAAAGAGAGAAACACAAACAAAAGTGCAGGGAAAGTCTTGTAGTGCCATTACACTTTAGAATTCCGACTCTTTCCTTAGTGTAACGGCTTATAGCAGGAAATTTGTTAGTACCAGGTCAAGGCAAGCAAAATAAAAGTTAAGCACACTAGAGCAGGGAGAAGTGCTAAACTACAAATATATTATTAAATGCTTATTCATATTTCTACAAAGTGTCTGCACTGAATATAGTGAGGAAGCCAAATAAATGTTAGATTCTAATAATTGCAGTCAAGAGCTAATACTAAAAGGGAACAGATTGAAAATCTTTTCCCCCTCCCCAGGGGCAGAAAAGATTGCTGTCCCCAGGAAGTGAGAAGTGAGGGAGAGAGAGTGCAGATGGCTGATATCATCCCACCCAGCATTAAGCAGAAGTGATTGCCTAACTGAATAACCTTCTGTTGGCAGAGAGGCATTGTTCAGAAATGGGTGATCCCACCCTCCTGCCCTTGCAGCAGGTGGCATTCGGTTAGATGGACAAGTACAAACATCACTGTAAAGAGCAGGACAGACACCAGCTGTAACTTCCAGCTATCCAGACACTTGGGGAGAGAATTTTGATGATGTAATTTGAGATTGTTGAAGATGAGATGGTTTTTATTAGGCCAAAGACTGAGTCTGGATTTTAACATTTAGCACCCATAAGCAGTCAATCCAGATTATACAGTTGCAGGAAATATGACAAAGTTAGTCAAAGACAAAATCTATTATTTGTAAAAGTGACTTGTGTCTTTCAGCTATCAATTAAGGAAAAAAAGGAATATACTGTTTTAGGCAATGTGATAGCCATGAGGGAAAAAGAAGAGATAGTTCAGGGCTGAAGATTGTGAAGGTAAGGCATAATTTCTATTGCTTTGTATGCCTCCATGGTTATTTGTACAGATTGCTAAATTTTTTTTTAATGGCAGTTTCATGAATATATACTAGAGATTATACTATTTTTCTCCTGCTTTTTTATATTTTCTATATATTAGAGATGCCAAAGCTCTTTTCTTTTGTCTAGAAGCAATTAGCCCAATCAAACCATGATTGATTTAGTTTCTCAAATTATTATGCCATTATATCTATCACTATAAATGAACAACGATCCCCACCAGAAGTCAAGCCTGTATTTTAAAAATGAAAATATTAATTCGCCAAAACAGTTGAAAAAAATCCTTAACCTTAATACATTCTTAAATGAATGAAATTCAAGCATGTGCTCAAAGGTTTGGCTGAATGATGGGACAGCTGAACTGCTTCTCCAAATTTCAGCAAAAAAGTCTGACAGAATGCTCAAACACCTGAAAACATAATGACTCATTTCCCTGCAAACATTTAACAAACTCGTAACACAGGTCTTAAAACAGAGAAAAAAAAAATTTAAAAACCCCCGAAAACAGCAACTTAAATCACAAATGCCAAACATAGACATGTAATTGGTATTTTAATACAGTGCAGGCAGAGACTTGTTTCAGATGAATGATGGAGACAGTAAGTAAGAATCCTTAAAGTGTTAAATACCACACTTGCTTCCTCCACTCCGAGGCCAAAACACTCAATCACCTGGTCCCAACTGCTCCTTCATGGACTGACAGTTTTGCATAAGTTTGCAACTACAGCAAGTGGGTCTGACATGGAATGATTTGAAGTGAATTGCAAGCACTCTGCTGAAAGCCAAGTCCATAGTGAAGATACAGACTGAATTTTAAAAGTCATGAAGAGGGTATTCCCAGAGATATGGTCCAGATGCCAAAGGACGTAATTCATAGAAACAATCCATAGTAATCTACTCCTGCAGGCCAAATGCCAGCTTTACTGCTGGGAATTATGCCTAAGCAGTAGACTTGCCTACTGGCAGTATATTCCCCAGGACTAGTCAGTCTGCACAGGCTAGGATTAATGACATGGAGAGGCTACCACTTTTTAAATTACTACCTTTTATGCAAACATAAAAAGTATGATGTGCCTCCAAACTAAAAATTTTTCAGCTTCCAGGATAGTAACTGATGCTTCATCATATCCCTCTGGAATTACAGAAATTAAATTGACACTAAAAAATTGATAAATTGGTAAATTGATTATCTAGCTATACCATTTCCTGGTTTCTTCTCTCTTCTAAGGCCTCTTACATCCCTTAGCAAGGAAAATAGCAGGAAAAAAACAACACACAAACAATATCTACCTTAAAGGAACTCAAGACAAATTTCTAGATTTGGAGATCCTGACCCAATAAAAAGATTCTAAAGCACACAAAAACAGAAAAGAGCATCAGAGGCAAGGTTTCTAGAGAGGAATTTTCTCTTCCCATGAACTGGCAGACTCCGAGGGATATACAAAGAAACCAGTCAATCCTATAAAAGTAGTCATACATGCAGGAGCTCATAGCACAATTCCTCTTTGGGAAGAAACATCTTGATTGTTTTAACACAGTCCAAATCACGCAGATGCCCTTGCTGATTTGCCCTTGATCTTGAAGCCAAATTTAGCTACCATGAAAAACAAAATACTTGTGAAACTCAGCAGGCTGATATGATGAAGACACTTCTGTTCCCATCACATAATTAAAAACTTTTCAATCTATTAAAGCTAAAATATGCTGAAGATACCCATATTTCTTCACAGTTGCCTTTTATGTGGATAAGGTGAAGGCTCAAGTACTCTTGGCACTATGTTCATAAATAAATGTTGGTTTGGTAAACAACCAAAAAAAAAAAAAACAAAACAACAAAACAAACCACGTGTTTTTTACCATTCATCATTAATCTTTGAATAAACTCCAATCCAGAAATACTTGCAGCATGTTTTAATGTAACTAATCAAATATCAACCCTCCTCTCTACCCCACCCCCAATATATAAAATTCTACACCAACAATTAACATTATCTTCCATATAATATGACAACTTTTAGCCCAGATTTCACAATCAGGGTTACAAGGTATTCTAAAACAGTTTCCCTTAATCTGTTTCTATCAGTCAAAATAAAGGTATTATTTTATTACTTAAGTTGCACTGTCACTACAGCATAAGAGATTTTAATTAATAGTGTTCAGGGACAGATAGTCTGCCTGGCCTAATTGGTGATTATTTATATTTGAGGAAAACATGGTGTTTGGTACAGAGTTGACTACTAATTTTATAGCATTAACAGAACAGACAGTCTGGTCATTCTGTTTTCTTTTAAAGAACAATGCTGTGAATTAGCCAGACTAGGCTGTGGCTAACAGAGCAAGGCAAATTTCAGCTGGTGATGCCTTTCCTTTCTTTAAGTATCCAAAAACTCTTTAATGACTACAGGTGTGCAAGGCCTAATTTAGCATCTTAGATTAGAACTAAAAATCTCAGTAAAGCTGTGGGATATTGCTATGCAGATCACAGACAGTATAATAACTAAGGAGAAATCAGCTCTGGAGATTACAAGATAATAGTTTTGCTGAATAAGCAGTGTTTCAAAATAAAATCATCTGATGTACTGGGATATCTATACTGATGCTTTCCCTTCTTTAGTAGTTCACCTTTAGATTTCAAAGCCTGAAAGAATTATCCATATTTATAATATCACATAAGGAAGAATACCAGGGTCATACAGTATAGTTGCTCTGTTTGTGACTAGGGAAACATCAGTAAAATAAGTTTATAACCCAAGAGATAAAATTATTTCAATATTTTTCTTGGGCTTTTCTGTAGGGGAAATTGGGTATAAGCTCGCTATCTGTTTCCTTGATCTCTGACATCTTGAGTCTTTCTTTAGGTTCTCTAATTCTGCTCTAGATTCCTGCAATACACTGCAATATGACAAGAGTCACTAAAGAAACTTGTCTTTTCACACTCCATAGACTATTGCTCTGTAATACTACCCATTAAATTAGTATTATTTGAATATGTGTATGATTAAATAAAAATACTCCATTCCATTTTATATTGTATATACTACATAAAAACTACATATCATAATCTGTTCAGTCTTAGAACTGAATACATTCCTATTCAGTTAGGAATAAGTGGTAATGGCTTCAGGAAACTCGAGTACCTTTGAAATGTCAGATTTCACACTACAGGACGTAAAGGTGTAAAAGAAAGGCAATCTAAAATATCATGCTTTGAAACTTGGAGCCTATTAATCAGAGAAAAAAAACCAAACATTGACAAGGTGACAACATCCTGCATGACAACAGTGAGCTTGATGTGGTGTTCAAGTTTATTAAAAATCAGAATTTATGGTGCAGCAATTGAACCTGTTCAGTTGTGGTGACATGAATTGTCCTGACTGAATAGCATGCTATATTAATATTTTAGTTGAAATTCGTGGACTGTATGGTTGATTAATAAGCTGTACCTCAGATTGAGAATATATGGCTGTTCAATATAACTGGGTTAAGAATAATCCTTATTACAGAAAAAGCAGCCTCCTCTGAGGTTCAGAACAGACATGTCAGTGGAGCAGAGGGAGTTGTATTATTAATCCTCCCATGTTCAAATGCATGTCAGCAACCAACAGAGGTCAATATATATCCCACAGCATTATGTAAATGCATGCATCATTAAAGCTTTTTTCTAGTCGGGAGGACTGCAAGAATGTCATGCAATTTTGCAGGGAGAAAATCAGAAGGGCCAAAGCCCAACTAGAACTTAATCTGACTACTGCTGTAAAGGATAGTAAAAAAATGTTTTTACAAATATATCAGCAACAAAAGAAGGGTTAAAGAGAATTTCTGTCATTTACTGAATACAGGGGGAAATAGTAATAAATATTAAGGAAAAGGTTGAGGTACTAATGCCTTGTTTGCCTCAGTCTTTAATAGCAAGAACAGTTTTATTCAGGCCCCTGAGCTGGAAGATAGAGATGCAACGGAAAAGGAAATCCCCATAATCTAAGGGAGAATGGTCAGCCACCTGTTTAGACATGTACAAGTTTATGGGGCCAGATGGGATCCATTCAAAAGTCCTGATGGAGTTGGCAGAGAGCTTGCCAAATCACTTTCCATCATCACCAGCAGTCCTGGCTAACTAGGGAGGTCCCAGTTGACTCGCGGTGACCGAATGCGACACCCATCTACAAGAGCCAGAACATGCAGGAAAACCAGATGTTCAGCCAGGTCAGCATGAGTTTAGAAAAGGGAGGTCCTGCTTGACCAACCTGATATATATTCATGAAAAGGTGACACCATTAGTGGATGAGAAAAGACTCTGGATATTTTCTACCAGGACTTTAGTAAATCCTTTGATGCCGTCTCCCACAGCATTCTCCTGGAGAAACTGGCTGCTCAGAACAAGTCTGCTATTTGCTGGGTAGAATATTGGCTTGGTGGCTGAGCATGAAGAGTGCTGGTGAATGGGGAAACATCCAGCTCGTGGCCATTCACAAGTTATCTTCCTCAGGGCTCAGTCCTTTTAAATATCCTCACTGATAACCTAGGTGAGGGTATCAAGTGCATCCTCATACATTTATAGATGACACCAAGTTGGGCAGCAGTGCTGATCTGTGGGAGGGTAGGAAGGCTCTTCAGAGGGATCTGGACAGGCTGGATCAAAGACCCAGGCCAAATGTGAGAGGTTCAACAAGGCCAAGAGCTGGGTCCTGCACTTCAGTCACAGCAACTCCTGTCAGTGCTACAGGCTGGGGGCAGAGTCACTGGAAAGCAGCCCACAGAAAAGGACCTGGGGGTGCTGATCAACAGCCATGTGAATCTGATCTGTGTGCCCAGGTGGCCAAGAAGGCCAATGGCACCCTAACCTGTATCAGCGAGAGTGTGACCAGTAGGACTAGGGCAGTGATTTTCCTTCTGTACTCAGCACTCATGAGGGCATATCTCAAGTCCTGTGTTCAATTCTCAGCCCCTCACTAAAAGACATGGAAGAACTGGAACATGTCCAAAGAAGGGTAACAGAACTGCTGAAGGGTATGAGAAATCTTATGAGGAGAAGCTGAGGAAGATGGGGGTGTTTAGCCTGGAAAAGAGGAGGCTCAGGGGAGACCTTATCACTTTCTACAACTGCCTGAAAGAGGCTGCAGCAAGGTAGGGATTAGCCCTTTCTCTCTGGTAATGAGTGACAAGACCAGAGGAAATGGCTTCAAGTTGCGCCAGAGGAGGTCTAGACTGAATATTAGAAAAAATGTCTTCATCAAAAGAGTTGTCAGGCATTGGGACAGACTGTCCAGAGAAGTGTGCAATTAAAAGAATTTGTAAAGATAAAAATGTCTCATCACTTTATATCTAGATTAAGGACTGACATCAGAAAGTAACAGAAGTGGCTCTTGAAAATAAAAAGTGATACACTAATGAGATTATAACATAGGAAGTTATATTTGATTAGCCAAACAGAAAGTATTACCTATGGAGTTACACAAGAAGTTTGAGATAAAAAAAATGTTGAGAAGACTCTTACCAGATTCCATTCCTAGTTTGCTTGCACGACTACCCAAGGTTTTAAACTGCTGATATGAACTATTAAAGTGAATCATATGATTGCTTCATGTCCAGGTTTGACTTAGTCATGCTACACTTAGAAGCACTATGGAACACTGGAACTTCCTGGAAATAAATGATATTTGAAGTCTTTGAAAATGAGAATCACGTTCCTTTGAAGATCTGTAAAAGAATACAGTTCTTGAAAAAAATCTGTCTACCACTGATGAGCAACTGTTTCTGTATTAAAAAAACAACAACAAAACCAACCAAACAAAAACTCAAACAAATAAAAACTCCAATGAAACTGAAAATTACTGTTTTGATCTCAACTCTTGTCATATGTTTCATGGTGGGAAGTCTGTAGGCTTTAGTTAAATCAGTGAAGACCTAGAGAAAATCTGGTGTAGTAGAATGGCTCATAAACTCTTATTCAAATTCCAGCAAAATTAAGTTAGCCATTTGGGGAAATGGAAGCATTTAAATTTCTTTGTTCCCAAATCCTGAGACTGAAGAGTCTCCTCAGCTGTGGTACCTGGCTAAGTAAATAATTTTCATACATTTTTTAATGCAAGAAAATCATACACTCATACAGTAATGTGACCAAAAATATTTCTTGAGGCAGAACTGCAAGGGGCTGATAATTTGGAAGGAAAAAATACTATTATAGTTTTCAGACAGCTCTGTGGTTATGAGCACAGAAGACACAAATCTAAGGAGATCTAACACTGTCCAGAAGGAGAAACACAAAATATTGCCTCTCTAAGCTTATTTCGGTTACAATAAGAGTTAATAAAACCTAGTTGACACAATAGCACACTAAAGACCCAAAAAAGATAGTGAAGTGACATAGAATATGCCTACACAAAACATACACAGGTTCTCTCCTTCATGCCTGAAGCATTTGATAGGAAATAACAAGTTCTGGATTTATAAATCCTGCACTAATACAATATTCCATGATCTAATAGGGATTACTGTTTCTAGACCAGTTCTTACCTGTGACCCAACAACTCAGAAATTTGCTCAGGATTGCCAAAACCTATTTCAGGAGCGATAGTAGAGTGTACTGATGTAGAAGCATTTTGTTGAGCGGTTGGAAAAAGATTGCATTTAAATAGCATGTCTAGTGCATTCTCCTATATAATCACCCTGACTGCAAAGTCTCAAACATGTACAGTGAAGCAGTCACTGATCTCCGTGCAGCTCCTTGACAAGTCCAAGTACTGACAGTATTCAGGACATGTTCTGTTACCATCTGGACATCATAAAACAGGGAAAGGAAATTAAATTTGAGATAGCTTGCCAGTTAACCTGATCAGTTCAAAGTTAAGAGCAGCACTGCAGTATTTCCAAGAGATGACACAGATCTGCATTACAAATTGTTTGGGGTTTTTTTAATTAAAAAAAAAAAATCATCTGTTTAAAAAAAACCAAAAAACACAACAGAATAAATCTATAATAATATTGGACTTTGACTTAAAAACAAAACAAAACACAAACATTTTGTTTGACATAAGATGTCTGACATTTCAGTTAATGAAAAATTTTGATTTCATCATACTACTTAGATTTCATCATTTTACAGTGTTGAGAAAACAATAGGAATTTATCTAGCTTTTACTGGTCATATTTAAATAAGTTTTCCAGAAAGAGTATCTTTGGCTCATATGCTTTATCAATGTATCCCTATGACATACCAACTCCATTCAGCCAAAATACCAACCTTGGCAGACTTTGCTAGATTTTACATCTTTAATTTGCTTATCTGATCAAAAGATAAAATGAGTAAAAATGAACAACCAAAATAAATAATAATTCAGCAAGCATCTATTAGATATTAGATCTGTATTGTCTCACCTACATACCTTTTAACTTGAGATACGCAAAGGTGAAATCTGACCAATTGGATTCTGGATGCAAGGCTCATTCATGCTTAGAAACAGATTTACCTGCATATAAGACAACACATAACATAGCTATTGCTTATGATTAGTGATTTTTAAATTAATGTGTGGCACTTTCAGCTTTCATTTCTTTTAAGAATTGCAAAATATATAAAGATTTGTCTTCTTGCTTGCTAGGCTGGGGATAAACTATAATAATGTCAATATTAATTACAAAACTCAAACAAAACAACAAATCTTTCTCCCATCCTACCAAGATAATTAACTTCTTTACAGAACAAAGAGGAAAATTCTAAAACTCATACATTTAAGTGATGATATTTCTCATCCCAAGTCACTATTACATGTCATGTCTCTTGGAGATGGCTGAACACCTGCCTGCCCTTGGGAAGCACTGAATTAAATCTCAGTTTGGCTTTTCTTGCATGCACAGCTTTTGCTTTCCCTATTAAACTGTCTTTATGTCAACTCACAATTTTTCTACCTCTTACTCTTCTAATTCTTTCCCCAATTCCACTGGTGGAGGAGCAATTGCATGGGGTGCTTTTGCTGGCTGGGATCAATCCAGGACAGGTGTGAAGGTCAGTTCTCCACAATCTTGATGCTGTTAAGATCTCTCACATTTTTCTTCAGTTTGTTTTCTATAAATATTTCTCTGCAGTGTTTGGGGTTCAGCAACAGCTGAAGGTGCACAAAGAGAGAGCTAAAAGAGCCAGGATATCAGAATAAAATCTCATAAACCAATCCAGAGTCCCCGAGATGCTCTGTTGATATGTCATGGTAAATGCAGTTTGTCTCTTGAAAATTTAAAATAAGAAGGATAATTTGAAACAGATTAATTAATCTTTCTAGACTGTCTTTTTTCAGGGCCCCAAAGCTCACTCCTAAAGTGCTCCATATAAGAAAATTTCAGAGCACACTGAATACTAGCCTTCTCTTTCCATCTCAGTCACTTGGTGTTTTTATTAGGAGTGCAGAGGGAAAGAGATCTACTCCAGTGCTTCATACATTTTGCTGCTGATACAGAATTGAGAAGAGATGGCAAAGACCATGCCAGCAACCCCCATCATCATACAAACTTATATTTTCTCTGCCTATACAATTCAGTTACTATGGTGCTGTTTGTGGTACCAACATTTTGATTACATGCAGTCATTTTCAAAGGAAAGGACTGTTGCAGTAACCACAGCAGCACTTAGTGTTTTTCATCTTCAAAGAATATGACAGACATCAGCTAATTATTTCTCATAGCCCTTTAATTCTCTTTAGAGGGTTGTGGAGAGACAAATTCAATCCTGACTCTAAATAAGCCCAGCCATCTCAGCTTTGCCATTAGAGCTGCAGCAGGCTAGTTAACACATTATTGGCCAGTGCCAGAAAGATTATTTTTGCTGACATCAACAGCAAGTTGATTTTATATAGCATGCCTGAAAAACAAGGAAAAATTAAGTCCTTGCATTATAAGGTTTATAAGGTTTATTTATAAGATTATTTCATTGCAAAGCAGTGAACCTTCTTTTTTGAATCCAGTAAATCTCATAAGCAGTCTAACTTTTCAAGCCTGTGAGTGATCCTACTGACTTCAGTTTAAAAGCTTAAGCACAACAATATTTTACAGGTCTGGGAATGCAAAAACAAGCATTTACAGGATAAGGATGAATGTCAGCTGAGGATGGAGGCACAAATTGTTCTGGCACCTAATTCTAAACCTATGATTTTAGAAAGTGTCCTCGCCGTTAGCCACCCAAAAGAAAGCTTGCCAGGTCATTACCTTCCCTTTCTCCTCTCTATTTTACTGTGCAGGAAGGTAGCAGGAATATATTTGAGACGTGCACAGAACCATAACCATATACTTTATCTTACACACTACACGCACCAGCAGCTATTAAAACCTGATGGTCCTGAAAGACTGTGAACATTACATATCTAGTAATGCACTCATTACTGCAGTGCTGTCTGGGTGTTTGGCTGCTATAAACTCACTGGTTCAAGAAGAAACATAGGGGCGTCCTGCTTCAAATCTGCTGGGTTTATGTATGAACTGAAACAAAGCATCATCCCAGTGAATCAATACACAAATGAATATTTTCTCAGAATGTTTCTTAGAAAGCTTCTTTGAAAAGGATGGAAAAATTTTCTGAATTAGTATACATTGATCCTGAGACATGGATAAGTTTTCTTATACATAAGTAAACATTTTATCTGCAAGTAGCTGGAGGTTCCCTGTAAATTTCACAGATCTTAGGAATAGAAGCGACTGCATAGCAATTCTTGTATGCAAAAAACCCTCCCTTCATTAACAAGCATCTCTTCCTCTTTAATTTCTTTTCTCTCATTTCTCTCCTTTCAGCAGCAACCTTTTCCTTCAGATCTTTAGAATCCTCTGGTTTGAGCTATGCACCAGGTGGTATGAGAAGGCTGGATGAAGGAAAAAAAGAGAGCTTTTCTTCTGCCATCAGTACTTTCCTTTATGCACATATAAAATAGAACATTCCACAGAAGACTTACCCCCACTATAAGACTGAAACTTGCTTTATCTTAACTGCCATACAAGTGCACTTGTCTCCCTTTGCAGCTTTCCATTCCCTATGTCCTCCATTTCATAGCTCCCTGCATTTTTTCCTTGAGTTCAGCCCTCTTATTTCAAAATTATTCCTTGAAATTAATGTCTTTTCTGCTTTAAAAATAATGGCTTTTCTTCTAAAACAAGGTATGATAGCTAAGAGTTTTCCCTTGGCTTGACTCAAGCTTATCATTCTGCCAATTCCCATGCCTGTCTCTTCCTGCTTCATCATAGCTGTAGGAGTACACATAAGCCAGACTGACATCTGCGTGTAAGGAATGACAGATCTGCTTACCTCTATTAAACCTGAGCTGGGTATACTTGCCTTGGCATTTCTGGGAGGACAGCGTAGTGATGGAGGACTACTTAACTAAAATATGCCTAAGAAGTTTACTACAACCTTTAGTGGGAATTCTCACTACGCCCTCCCCCCCCCCTTATTTGACAGGCTGCAGGTGTTCAGTAGCCCTTCTGCCCTCAGATTGGAGCTAAGAACTATAGGACACAAATGCTGAGCCCTTCAGGCATCCCACGAAGCCAAGTATACCACAGACCTCCACCCAGATGATAATCTAACTTACTGTTTACCATCATAATAAATATGTAAAATCTGAGTCATGTGAAATCTGAAACCAGTAAATCAAAAGTTGTTCAGATTCCTATTTTATGTTCACTTTTCATAGGTTTTAGAAAGTAGACTCATAGAGGATTACAGTACAAGGAAGTTTTATGGAAAAGCGAGAGTGCTCATTTAATGAAAATAAAGAGCATGATTACTTGAACTCTAATTCAGACATCTCCACAGGAGGAAACACTGGAGGTGTCAAATCTGCTAGAGAGAATTCCTTAGATAAGTAAATAATATTTTTTTCTCTGGATCTGGTACATCTCTGGAACAGACTCAATTTTTTAAGTTTCAGTGCAGTTTTCAGACTCTAACACATTGCAGATCTACTAAAGAAATCTTCTATGTCTAAAATAACATCATTTATTATAAAATAATCAATACATCAGACAGATAGAGCAACCACAGCACACTGAGCCTTGAAGAAATGGTTAGCCTAATGTTCTACAGCCCAAGGGAAGGACAGATGGTAGTTATATTACTGCTGAATATGAATAAGAACACTAAAGTTTATAAGGTTATTCCATTAACTGGATCCATCACTGGACAGCATGAAAATTGTATTATGTTTCCGGACAAGGTCTTGGGAGAATTGTAACAGGTCCATTGATGTTATTTTTGATTTTGCCTAAATTAAATGGAGGCTTTACTTTTAAAAGATTTTCATTTGGCTACAGATCAATGTTACATTTCAAGTTTCAATTTATCCTGTCCTTACTGTACTGTAGAAATTTTCTTGCTGTGATTTATAGAAATATTTAATTAGCAAATACTATGTAAGTAATTGCTTGTCCTACAAATGTTTATCTTACAAAAAACAGTTGCAGGTTACATACAACTACTTAGTGAGACTTTCAATTGCAAATTTTAATTTCAAGATGAATTAGTTGGGAAGTTATCCTCTGAAAAATACAATGATGCTCATGCTCTGTGTCCTCCGGTCTTCTCCCATTGAAAACTATCACAAGGTTTGACTCTGACAGTTATATGACACTTGGACAAGAATTAGGGAGACAGTGGTGATATAGATGTGTTGTGATCTGGTTTTAAGTGTCATTCTATTGGTCCTGGAGATACATCACTCCAGGCACAGAAAGTTTGATTGCTCAGCTGTAGACTTTAATTAGTAAGAATAAGAAGATACAGTTTGCCCATGAAAATGTTCCAGTCACGTTTTCTGGAGACCAAAGTGAAGGTACAAATCTCCTTCCTCCCCAGCTCTTTCTCTTATGTGGCATACTGGATGTGTTCTGAAGCTAAAACTCCTCCTACAGAATCTCCTGTGCCAGTCTACAATTGCACACAGGCAAGGGACGTCTGAAACCACGTCTCAGAAGGAGAGAAACACAAGCCTCTGATGGACAATTTGGGCAGAAGGCAGTGTTCTGCTTCTAGGTGATGAGAGAAGTAACTCTCATTACAGGTCATTAGTAATAGTCAAAATCTTCACTCCTATTTCTCTCAGCAATAACTTGCCTCCATCCTTTCTATTCCAAACCCAGCCTCCAGAAGGAGCAACACTCCAAACTGCACACATCAGTTGAAAAGCATGTTTCTTTAGGGGACAGATGGCCAGAGCCAGCAACATGGCCACCTCTTCTAAGGCAGTTCTATTTTCCCAGTCCACTCACCTGGAAATTCGTATAGAAAAAAAAAAAATAATAAAGTAGAAAAGGCATGTTCTACTCCATAAAACGGACTAAATTAAAAAAAAAACCAAAAACATTAACATCTGATAACCAGGTATAATTTATTTTTCATATGGCTTTAACAGTTAACAGGAAATCTGCTACTTTTTTTAAGAATTTAAAAGCCTCAACTCAAAAATAACCTGGCACCAAGAAGGCAAGTACCATGCAGACTCATACCTATTATCCATGGAGAAACAGAATTATAGTCAGAGTATGATATGTAACACCTCTGTGTTCCCTGGGACAGGTAAGGTCATCTTGGAATTACCACAGGAGCCAGCATAGAGGAGGAAAGATATGAAACATTCATTCTTAGCAGCGTTGTCTTCCCTGTGAGGAGAAAAGATGAGTATCTCTCTTTGCAACTAAACTAGTTAAAATCCTAATGAAGAAAAGCCAGCTTTGTAGTTGGTGTGTGAGTTAATTATTATTTTTTGGTTTTTTTTAAATGCATGAAATCATGTCTTAATGTGCTGTGGTTTAACTCCCTTTGGCAAGAAATCACCACACAGCTCCCTGATTGCCTCTCTCTCGTGAGGTGGGTAAGAGAATTGGAAAGGTTAAAGTCAGAGGACTCATTGGTTGAGATAAAGATACATTCATAGGAAAAGCAAGAGCCACACCCTCAAGCAAGGCAAAACAAGGAAATAATTCACCACTTCCCATGGCCAGGTTATTTCCATGAAAATTATGGCTCCCTGATGTATAGCAGCTACTTGTGAAGACATATGCCATCATCCTCAGCATCCCCCATTTCCTTTGTTCTTCCCCTAGTTTTATATACAGAGCATGATGCCATAAGGTCTAGAATCTTCCTTCAGTCTGTTGGGATCAGCTGCCCTGGCTGGGTCGCCTCTAAAAATTCCTACTCACTGGCAGGGCAGTAAGAAAAGCAGAAAAGACCTTGACTGTACATAAGGACTACTCAGCAATTAAAAAATGTTTCTGTACTATCAATCTTACTTTCAGCACAAATTCAAAATACAGACCCTTGCCAGTAATAGTGAAGAAAATTAACTCCATAGCCAAAATCAGCACACCATGATATATGGTCTGAATGTCACGCCTACTGCAGTCTGTTTCATATGGGACTCTAACAGTCCCAACCATCTGAAAAGGTTCAGAAATATATAACATATGTAAGGAATTTATGGATGACTTAAGATATCTGAGAATTTCCAGAAGGAAAGTAACCTTAACATAGAGCAATCATTTCTAGTTTCTCTGACCCCTTCCGTACCTCCAGCTAAGAGCACTTGGCAGAACAGCAAAAATGATAGGCTATTGTCAATTTGGATAATATTAAATTAGGTAAATTACCATTTGGCTTCTGAATCAAATCAATGCAGAAGATGAAAAAAAGCCTGAATTATTACTTCTTTGCTTTCTGCTAGGCAGAACAAACACTATTTTATCATACCTGGCCATGCAGTTTTTAAACTGTTCAGCAGTTCATCAGCCTCACTGTCCATACTAAATACTGACTATTCTGTTTCTCCTTGGAAACCATTTCCCATTTTCCCTGTATACCTTCCCCACCTTTCAAAATATCAGTGTTCCAGTCTTATCAAATTTAGAAAATATATGCTGTAAAATCTCTAAATATCATAATCTTTTTCTACTGAATATCAAATTCACAGTGTATTGGCATGCAAGCTGTACTCAATAAAAATGCTATTTTTAAAACTTTTTTTCCTATGTCAAGTAAATGAGATGTTCAATAAATCAGAAGTAAACATGTTTTCCTAGATAAAATACATTTAAAGACAATAAAGGAGGAAAAAAATAGTGAAATTCTACAAAGGTAAAAAAGATGATGGGTAAATGTCAAAATAAGCAAGGGTCTTAGATACAGTCAGCAAAATGCTGTGGATTTCAGCTTAAATTTTATTATATTAAATGCAGTTGCTGAGGGAATTCATAAGTTCTAAAGTTACAATATAAGGATGGCCATACCAACTCCTTTGGAGCATAGAGCTGAAAGTTGTATTTTGTCATCCTTCTTCACCTTCAGCAACACCTGAAGTCAATGCAACTTTGGACACTGTCAGATGTTTCTCTGAATTAAGGCAAGATAAACAAGTCTGGAAAATAACATCAAGTTACATCACTCAAGAGTAAATTTCTCTCTGTGAGATTTTTTATTCTGGATGGAAAGAAAATTTCAGAGTTTTCTTGTGTATAGTTATATTTTCACAGACAGACATAAGAATTTAGAAGGCCTAAATATAGGTTTATTTTACATGTAACAATAACAAAAACAGTGGGCCAAGGTGTCATATTTCCATTATTTTATTTTACTTTATAGACAGGTCACTTAGCAGTAGTATTTTATCTGAGATTGCCATCTCACAATAGACATAACATTATATTAAAATATATTTGATAGTAGATGAGTAGAAACCTAATATTCTGTTTTCAAAACAGAATGCAGGAGATGACTGAAACATGTAGGGTTCTACTGTCTTAGAATACATTTGTGCAGCAGTAAGAATGAAGAATACAGAATAATAAAATAGATTAATAAAACTACTATGGAAACATCGGGAATGACTGGTAAGACATCTGCTGTGTTATAAACATTTAAGACACTGTATATTTTTCACATAACAGCAATTAAGAGCTTGGGCATGTTTGCTTCCTTGTGGATAAGGAGTACATTATTCTTGTGGAATTGTCATATCTTAAGTAGAGCCTTGAAACATTCTAAGAACCCTGAAAAATGTGGAAAACCAATTTTGTCACAGCCAGGCTTTGTACCACAGTAACCCAAATAAGAGGCTAAGGGACTATTAATTTAACTGCATTTCAAACACCTGAATTAACTGGCTAATTTACCAGGCTAAACTCCTAATGAAGTTAGAGGGGTGTAAAACCTTCAGTATTTATTGGAGACATTAATTCAGAGTACTTGCTTTTCTTAAGCCATCAGGAATCTACTAAACAAGACCCAACTGGATTCTTACTTGGATGTTTAAAGCTAGACAATATACATATGTATTAAACCTTTGATCTCTGTTAGAATCTCAACTCCTTTAACAGCTAAAATACTGAAGTAGTGGCGGAGATTAATTATAATAATAGATCATCTAGAATGTTAAGCTAACAGAGCAACATAATCATCTTCATTTCAAGACACTCCAAGCCAGTGAGCTAATCTTTATATTAAGGGTTAATAAATCAATCCCTTCTTTCAGATTATTACCTTCCTGGCTAGCTTCTTTTGCCAACATCCGACCTTCTCTTAGGAAATGAGAAGAAGTAGGTAAAATCATTTTGAGTAATAATATGAATACCAATAATAATTAAAGAAAAAAAAACCAAAACAGTTTTACTGGTTTATTTCTCATTGGTTTTCTAATTTGCTTTCCAGTATAAAACGTATCATTTTAGACTGCAGGTTTAAAGTCATTCCAGAATTTCCATAACCTACAAAACATTTTAGTCTCAGTTGGCTTCATAAATTCCATATTCTCACCTTAAATAATAAATGTAGTCAAAGAGCAGTTATTATAACAAATGGGACATTTGACACTGGTTTCTATACAGGTTTTTTTTGTGATGCCTCAAGCAGTTCTGCATGTTATACATCACAATACGCATGTGATCATTTAAATGTTCAGTGTGATTGATGGTTAATTAAAGCTTCTCATAGCAATGAGTCACAATAACTTTGCAGTGCTGATAAATCCCCAACAGTCTGGTTGTACCTTTCTTTCCTAATTATATTGCCCCTGTTCTTTTATGAAAGTTATCAGGTGCCACTGAATGAGTACCTGTATTTTTCTGACATGCAAGTAGAGCTAATACTGTGCTGATAGATCCACTGAGCTTTACTTTGCTGTGGATGTTTACAAATGGTTTCATAAAACCTTTTTAAGAAGGGATTTTTTTAATGCCTGTGTAAACACATTGTGTGCTGCTTAATTAAGAAGTGTAACAATACAAATAACATTATGGTGTTATTAATCTCTGACTAGGAAGTGAATTGCTTTTAGGGATTTTAGGGATTTCAACGGACTATATTTTTTAAAATGTACCTCATTGAAAGGTTTATATGTTGAATGTACTGTTTCTGTAATCTCTGCTGCTAACTTAGCAGAGTTCATAAATTAGCAGCATAGAATTTAGCTTGTGAAGACAGAACCTTTAATTACTATTATAAAAATTCTTGCTTTGTACTCTTTTTATTTTATTCTATTCTTTTTTGCAAGCAACTAAGAAAAATCTTTAAGCTTGTGCTGAGTCCTTGAAATCAGCTGAAGCATACTACTGAATTTAGAATCCTCTTGTATCCAAACTTAAAATCAAGCAATTTTTTATTGTTAATAAGTAAAGAGAACGTTTCTGTGAACTTCATTTTACTTCTCAGTTATGGACTTTGACAAAAAAAATAGAGTCATGAAAGTCAAGTTAAAAATGACATGGAAATCCCTTTGATTTCTTCTAATCAACTGTTTTTTTTTACTGCTCCTCATCTAGATACTTTTACTTATTTGAAAGGTAAGTTGTTGACCTGAGGTTTATTTTGTGTATAAAATATTCCCTGAACAACAATATTAATCCAAAGTGTGGTATAATTTAAAAACTGAAACAAGATATGACATCAGAAAGAACAGAAACATGACCAATACTCCAATGGACTTGTGGACATGTTCACACACACGTTTGTCAGTTAATATCAAAGGTAAAAAATAGAAATAAAGAATATCCCTTACATATACTAAGTAGCTGCCACCTGCTTTAAAGAAGTGTTTTGTTCTTCAGGTGAAATAAGAAAGTAAAGAAAACACAAAAATGTATATAGCACTGGATGTACAAGATTGGAATGGAAAAAGTCTGTTCAAAAGCTTGAACAGTGTTTTCCAATCTAACTGGCCCTTTCTCAGATCTTGTTCTGAAAACAGAGGACTCTGTTCAGCTTTTGTTTTACCTACCTGTCAACTTAGGAGCATGATTTTCTTCTAATGTTAAGAACACTAAGCCCTTTACTTGCTGCATCAGAAAGACTTCCTTAAAAAGAACAATTTATGGTTGTCTTCTTTAGCCATAGCACTGTCAACTGTTCAAATAGCTCACTTTTGGATAAAGCAATTCCTAGTTAATTGAATTTGTTCCAACAATTTTAAATTGCTCTACTTTTGGTTATAATTACACATGCAGCTAATAAATACACTGTAGGTTCAAACTCTTCCTGTTCTTTGCCAGTCAGAAAATATATTTTCAGAATCATTATTAAATACTGTTTTAATAATTTTACTGCTACAAATTAAATTTAGCTTGTCTTTATTGACCCCGGTCTTCAAGTAATGCAAAAGAAGGTGAATTCCAGTAAAATTATTCAAATTATGGCAATAGCTAAACAAAATTAAAAACGTGTTTTGTTTTACCTGTAATATTTTTGTTATCAAATAATTTCTCTGTCATAGGCCAGATGACCTTATTTTTCTTTTCTGAAAATGAAATCTTCAAAATGAGGGAGCAATGACTGGACTCACAGGTGATTTACACATAACTGATTTTATATTATTTCATTTATGTATAGACCTGGTTTTGGTCTAAAGAAGACATAAAGACATACACATGTAAAATCACTTGTTTACTTTTGGGCTTTTCCTTCAGGATCCAAAGGTAGCTTCTTTGGACTGCCCCACAAAGCAGGACATTCAACATAACCTCCAAGTTTTCAACTCACATGGATGAAGCAGTATCCTGCTCTGAATCTGTCTCTAGCAGAGAAATTGTGCCTGCATTAACTCACAAGCCTATAGTTAGTTCTCTGAAATATACAGGTAGCCCTGAAAATAAACCTGACTTGGATATAATGATGCCAATATACAAATCCATGGTACATCTCCTTCTTCAATCCTGGGAGGAAAAAAAAAAAGGCTGGGAGATGTGGTAAAATTTTATAAAATTAAGTAACAAGTCAAAAGAGGTGAACAGGGTTAAACACTGTATTTCAAAACAAGACAGGGGATAATAAGATCAGCCAGGAGGAGTCGGTCTCAAAAACAGATGGCTGAATTGTAGAACTTCTTGCCAAACCATATTTGATTGCTTGTTTCAAAAGAAGCTCAGAGTAAACTTGAAAAGGTCATGGAAGACAGATCCACAGCAGGTTGCTAAATACCCAGATAAGATGTTCATTCATTCCTTTCAAGAGTCCATGACCTGAAAATAGAGGAAGGCTGGAAAGACAATAGAATCATAGAATCATTGAGGTTAAAAAAAGACCTTTGAATACATCAAGCCTAACTGTAAAGTTAACAATGCCAAGTCCTCCACTAAACCATGTCTCTCAGTGTCACCTCTATATGCCTTTTAAGCACCTCTAGGGTGACTCAAGCATTTCCCTGGCCAATGTGCTCCAAAGCTTCAGAGCCATTTTGGTGAGGATATTTTTCCTAATATCCAATCTAAACCTCCCTGGCAATTTAAGGCCTTTTCCTCTTGTCCCGTTGCTTGTTACTGGGCAGAAGAGACTGCCCCTCACCTGGCTACAGCCTTCTTTCAGGCAGTTGCAGTGATACAGTACCCCCTGAGCCTCCTTTGCTCCAGGTTGAACACTCCCAGCTCCCTCTTCTGCTCCTCATAAAACTAGTGCTCCAAACCCCTCACCAGCTCTGTTGCCCTTCTCTGACACGATCCAGCACCTCCCTGTTCTTCATGTTGTGAGGGGCTCAGAAATGGACGCGGGATTTGAGCTGTGCCAAATAGAGGCACTCAATCACACTGTTCTCTTTTCACATTTGATCACTATCTGAGACAGAATATTAGATTATGTGGATATGTGACTCAGTATAGCCATTTTCATACTCATTCATGCAAGTAGGCATGGACCTAAACTAGCAATTCACTACTTTTCATCTATTCCAAACATTTCATGGGAAAATGAAACATGAAAAAGGGCTTTCACTATATCATTAACTCTTCTTATTTTTCTATTATGGATTAATTTCAATTTACCCAGGAAGCATTAGCTGCCTCATTTTCAACTTCAAATAGAAAAAGTCTTTTAAATCTATAGTGTACCTCCTCCTCTTGTAAATTTTACTTAGTACAACTCTGATTTTCATTTTGAATTCATAAATAATCAGCTAAGGAAAAGACTCAGAGGAGCTTTTCTTGCCTCCCCCCCCCTCACCACCCCCTGCCATGTCTTTTTAAACAATTCTACACCCACACAATTGTGATAAATACCAATAGAACACAACTGCAACTGTTTAATCTTTTATTGGATAGTTGTAGGATGCAATGATGGTCAGATGTAGATCAATGTTACATCTGTTTCCATTTGTTCTGTTCTATTCTGGAGTGAATTAAAAAGAATTCCCACCAGTCTCCTTTTTCATTTATTCATTTAATCTTCTTAACACTCTTCAAGCCTGTTGCTGAAAGATAATCCAAAGAAGAAAGAAGCTACATATAGAAATTAAGTAAAAGTCTTTACTGCAGGAAAAAAAGAATCTTCCAGCGTGCCTAGCAATCTTTCCAGCTGGCAGGAGTTGCAACGTATAGTATACAGCAATCCAGCTCTTTCCTTTACACCAGAGAGAGAGATTAGCTGCTCCACACAGACTATAAACTACAACTCGAAACCTCATACAATAAGAACAGGCAGCCACAATCCACTGAAACTGATTCCGTGCCAAATGCCTCCAACCAGCCTTACACCCTATGGACCAAATCATAACTCTTCAGGTAAATACATGCAACTAAATGAATCCTTCCATTTCAGGCAAAGAAGATGGGGAGCAAATAAGAGTACAAGAGACAGAAACTGGAACATACAACCAGCACAGCAGTGGCAGCCCATATCCAGTATAATTAGCAGTCATTCTGGAACATGTTAGGAAAGTCAGACCAAGCACTTTGCATTTAGAATTAATGCCCAGGGCTACATCATGACAGGGGTCCAGAAGATCAAAACAAGGAGTCTGAGGGATGGAAAAGCACAGGTTATGTGAATGCTGCTTTCTATCCATGCAATTTGTTATACTCTAGAAAGTCTTCCCTAGAAAACTTTGGTCAGATTTGCTTCCCAGAGACCAGTGAAAATTTAAATGTCAGGACAAATGTTACTTAACTGCTACAAGCCCTCTTCTTGATGGTACTGCTCTCTACCTAAGACTTTTGTGTAGGCACTGCATACATTTGCAGCATGGAAAGCACCCACTCAATGTAATTTACTGGCCGAACATACTGAAAACGCCATTTAGAAAGCACAAAGGCAGAGAGCTTTCCCTTTTAGAAAGACAGAGGTAGCAGCATAAATTATGTCACTTCACTAAATGACCAAATTATAATTGAATAACAGCTTTCGTCGCTATCCATTCATGTTACAATATAAACCTACTGAGCAAACTTGATTCTCGCAATCCTATGTCTGGGTGCCTCTGACCTTTGATTTCAAAAGGTGCCAAGAGTGAAATCTGCTCAACATAGTCACTGTGAACCACCATGCCTCATTTCTTTAAAAGCCCATATCCAGGCAGGAGGCAGATGGATGTTGCTTTTTGTCTTGGATCAAAAGGAACCTTTGGAGGGAGACTATTCCTTCATGCAAGTAGAAAGAGTGCCTAGGTGCCAGAGATGTTTTCTGACATGCAGGCAAGCAAGGGGCTCATGAGACAGTAATAATGCTGCCTTGGGAGAGCATGTGTTGGGAAGAAAAGGGTATTTTCAAACATACACACTTCCAAAATGAGAGCCACTTTCAAGGGATCAACAATATTAATTTGTACTAATCCAGTCTCAGAACCTGGACTAATAGCAAGAGAACCCTGAAAGGGCAAAAAAAAAAAAGGAGGAGAAAATTCTTTTCACATTCTCTCTTAGCTTTATGTCATTATCTGAGCTCTGTGCTTTTAAAAGTTCATGCTTCTAGTCTCTATTCTAATAAAACCAGCATTATAGATTCCAATGTATTCCGTGTTTAGGGAACGATAAATTCAATAATTACTCCAGTCCCATTAAACAGTCACTGAACAATATTTCAAAGTATGGCCCAGAGTCTCTTGCTTTCAAACTGGCACTAAAAATGGCACTCTGGAAATCCTGTGCACAGCCCTGCCCTCTTGAGACTCAGGGCTGAGATAGGCACTGCAATGAGAACCTCATAAAGGGAAGGATTTTTCAAAATATGTGTCTGAGAAATAGTGTGAGTTGCTTTGCTGAAAGAAAGAGTACTACTTGTTTGTTGCCTTTTTTTTGCATTTTTGCTTTTGAAATCTATAGGCAATTCCTAATGAAAAAAAAAAATAAGAACAGGTGGTTTTGTTTTTAAGAAGGATCGATTTGTTATACAGCCTCCCAAACACAAATGCATGCACACAAAAAGCTTCCTACCAGGTGGAATTTTCCTACCTGTTAGAAAGCATTCACTCTCTCTTGCTTTCTCTATTTTACCCTAAAATATAAAAAAGACCCAAACAATATTGAAAATCCACACTAGAAGGAATCTTCTGGAAAGAAAAAAGATTTATCCCTAGCTGGAAGCAGATTTTAAAAAATTACTTTGCCACAATATTTCATGCTACACATTTTCTACTGCACATTTCTATTACACACCTTCCCAAAATGCCTGTCAGAGTTCAGCATTGAGCATGACTAAGTAAAGAAATACCAGAAAGATCTAAAAATTATCTAAAAAGAAAGTAGAGGCAGGAACAGTTAAGAACTAAAAATGGGCTTGTATGTTTGTTCACTTTAAAAGCAGAGCTGTATATTTTCTCCTTAAAGTTCTATTTTAAAATTATTAAGATATGAATTTTAATTTTCTAACATTTTCCCTAAAAAATTACATCTACTAGGAGTCCCATAATAAGAATACTAAAGGATTTTAACATTTTAGAAACTTGAGACATGATTTTCTAAACATTTATTCCAACAATATTTTTATGAATCTTACAGGGTCATGTTGATAACAGTTATTTTTACAGATACCAATATTAATATTAGAGAATAGAAGTGTATAAGATGAGAGTATAAGAAAGGATAGCAGAAGAAGTATTACAATTAGTTTTTACTACATCTTTATCATCGCTGGTACGTTAACTGTTATGGGTTTTAAATTTTGTCCATTAATAGTGTCCAAGGAAGTATTTAGGATTATTAGGATTCTATAACGCTAATTTAATTTGATATACAATTAATTTTATTTTCAGTGTTGGAAGACACACTATTAATCTCCTATTCTTGGAGATTCAGCATCCCTATCAGCAACATTAAGAACCATAATTTTCCTCCAGACTAAAAGCATGTATATATTTCATCTGACTATACAGCTTCCTATGAATAATATGTGTATGGAAATTTTTCTAGCATTACTAGAAGTGGTGACTGAAAGTCTGAGGCTGTAATCATTACATTGAATGATTGTAAACAAATGGAAGCAGAAAACAAAAGTAGAGTTATTATATCTTTAGCAGTCAAACAAGAAATAACTAGTTCATCAATGAAATTAAAGATATTCATTAATATTAATCTAAAATGCATATTTATTTTTTTTAAGTCGCAGGATATAGAACCAAAGTAATTATTCTCAAGGTTACTTAATACAATGAGGGAAAACACACATTGAATTAATCTCTTTAAAAATAAAAATATCAAATCTTTATTGGCATCCCTATACTGTTAGGCTGCAATAAGAGAAATCTGTAAATAAAGGTAAACTCTCCCTTGTAGATAAAAGATCAGAAGCAAGTTTTTAGTGAAACTAAACATATCTGACAGAGTTCTGCAGAGTTCCCTTACTACTCTGCAGAGTTCCCTTACTATTCAAAATTGAAGAAATACAAATTTCCTTCTACTGCCTGTCTTACTACTGAGGTGGCACCATTTAATTACTAAGATGATAAACTGTTATTCTATCTTGAACTCTGAATTTATCACTTGTCATTAAATGTGGAATACCAAATGTTTATTTATGATCAACAAAGTTTTGCCCTGCATTTTTACAGTTAAAAGTCTTTTAAAAAATGAGATCCTTAATTAACTGCAAAGAATAAACACAAAGGAAAGTCATGGTGCTATTTTTCTACTCAGTTGCCTTTAATCATAATTTCTAATTAAGCATTGAAACCTCCAGACAGCATATTCAACTTATGAAAATCGTATGTATTTTGCAATATTTTATAACACATAGGATTTGTTCCAAGAGAACTTAATTTTTCATTTATCATACTATTCAACATATTGTATTTATTGAAATGGCTTGCCTACAGCTACTTTGACCAAAAGGGTACAAATGTCACTAAAAATGTAAATATACCACAGGTTAAACTACTGAAGACATGAAGTCTAGCATAGTCGTGAGCTTTTTGGTAATTTTTAAAATTTAAGAAAAGAAGAGAAAGTTTAATATAATCACAATATATGTCAGAGTCTTGATAATTTCTGTTCTTCCAGAGCAAGTCAGGAATAAATGCCATCTACCAACCATTAAAACACATGCATGTTGTTAAACGTAGGGAGGACTGACTACAGAAATCAAACTGAATGCATGCAAAGTGTTTTGAACCTGAAAAGTGTATCAGGGAAAACATGATCTATTATCTATATTTAGTAGGGAAATTAAAATAACATGGAGGTGTCCTCGACTGGCTGCTATTAACTGCTTTTGCTCATACCCTTCCATATGTATGGTTAGGTATGAGTCACAGTGCCTAAGAGAAGAGACAGAATCACAATACTTACAGAAGCATGCAGTACTTCAGTACTATCAAGGCTAGGGTACAGATGAAAAAAAAATGTCTATCAAGAACTCAAACAGTAACTTTTCTTCCTGTCACCATTCCAGTACAAGAAATACCATAAAAAAGGGTAGTTTTCTGCATTCCTTTTTATGGGACTAAGTTCCCAATCATAAAACTAGTCATTATGAAAATATCTACTCTGCATTCTCAAACAAGCAAATCTACCAGCACTGGAAACTCAATTATCATGTATTAATATTACATAGATTAAATTTCATAAGATTTACCTGGCTGAACACAGCAACTAAATTAAAATTTTATTTATAATTACAAACGAATCAATCATTTCAAGAACATTAACATGACCTACATTATATATTTTCTACTTCAGTATCTATAGAAATTGTAGTGCAAGTTGTCAGACAGTGTTAGTCATCAATTCTGTGCAGTAGGTGATGTTTGTGGCAGTGTAGAGAGCATTTAGATTGGATCAGCCATGGCACAATGAATTATTGGATTAATGATACAAGTACTACACTACATATATATGTAGAAAATTGTAAATATATGGAGAAGTATTAAATTTTAAAATTACAGAGATCTCAAGTTTTCAGTAGGTCTTCATTCTTGTAAACTGTGCATAATCATAAAGGAGAGATACAGGGAAAAAAATGGGAAGAAAAACAAAGACACTATGAGAAAAAGACCAGAAACATTTTATAATAGCATGTGTATGATTACTAGTCCCCTAGGTCAAAATGGGGTTACCTGTACTTTCCACAGAGTTTAAAAGTGTGGTGATTTTGAAATATGAATAATTTATCTTAAAACTATTAATTTGAAAATGCTGATACAATAGGTCAATGTATAAATTACTCATTTGGTATTGTTATGCTGGTAAAGGTCAGAACAATGTGGGGCTTATGAACAGATTATCTATACTACAAAGAAGAATTGGTTTCTTTCACTGTCAATTCTAATTTAGTAATTTATAGGCAGATCATAGTATGTATGATTAAGCAAAACTTTTAGTAAATTTGGCTGAAAAGTTACTCATTTATCAAAGCAGTGACTTGCTGGATCAAAGACAGGGTTCACAACACCTTGTCCACATAATTTCATACAAATTAATCTATTCAACTTTATCAAGAACTATTAGAGTAGAATTATACTGTGTGATCAAGTACTTCTTTACTACAAGATTCCTAAATAGAAACCATTTCTGTAATATGAAGTTCATTACACTTAGCTCCTCATGGTAGGACCAGTGATATTAAATATTAACAACTTCTTTAATTAAAACTCTACCATTTTCATGATGTAAAACTTGAAGAATTTTGATTTGTATTTAACAAACTCAGATATTCTTCAAAATATGTTCATACATTTACGAAAATAACAAATTGGTTACAGACCAAATATACTATGAATAACAAAATCCTAGTTTTTTTTCTCGTTTATTGTTTTGAGCTCATTGAAAGATATCAAATGTATTCTCCATTGAAAAATATTTACATCAGCAACCCCTTAACCCAGAATTCTGCTCATTAGTTTTGGAAAAACCTGAGAAGTGTGTGTTGAAAGTTTCACTCAGGAGTTCCTGCCTAGCTCCACTCACAGGATGTCTCTTAGCACTACTCTGCTGCTCACGTGTAATAGTTTCTTGTTCTCTGTGACATAATTGGAGACCTGTGAGGCGGGGCAGGAGCAGAGCACCCCAAGCCTCCCAGTGTATGACATAAAGGTTCAAGTCCCATATGCTCGTTTATATAAAGGCACTGAACTCTCCTGAAGAAGATAATTTTCTGATATTTCAGCTAAGGGCAGAAATAAACCAATCAACTTGAGTGGCTATTCATGGAGTTTAAGGGCAGTAGGACAGTAGAAACATGACAGCACTGTCTGGTAGATCTGTCTGCTGCCTTCCACAATGTCTTCTCAATATTCCCCTCCTCACATCAGCATCTATTTCATTTCATGCGTCTTTTTATTTTTTAAACCCGCACAATTATACTATTTCTCCATTATAAGAGAGTAAAGCATGAAACCAAAGTTCAAGACATCCTGCTTGGATAAAAATATGTAAGTTTTTATTTGACTACCAGTGAGCATTTCACCACTGAAGAGCTTTCAAGAATGACAGGCACCTTTTCTAGTTCTATCAATAGATATTTATCTGCCCACTCTTCATTTTCTTATAGCATTTACGTGTCCTGTAATCTGGAAGGAATTAATGCTCTCAGTATACTTATGAAGCAAGAAAAAAAATTCCCCTTTCCCACATAGAATATAGAATAACTTCATTTTTCTCATGAATTGGAGAGATGAACTCATATTTTTAACCCTGGACTAAGTCTTGTCTCTGGTTAAGCAATTATTAAAACAGCTGGGAAATATAAAAGTGTTTTCATCTGAACTAAACAGAGTTACCCAGAAATATTTTATGAACACATACGATGTAGGGCTTTTTCCTGCAAAAATTCTAAAAGAAATAACAGGCTTCTGATTGTAACATCAATAAAGAGAAAACTGGTGCACCCTGGGTTTGGTGCTGGGGTTGTTTGATATAAGATTGGTATAGGGTGACAAAGGAAAAAAGAACAATGAAAATAAATAAATGAGGAGAAACCCAAAATTCATCTGTTTGGAAGCAGGAGTAAGAATAAAGAGAATGGTTGAGACTCACAGAATTTTAATTTGAGCATTGCTAGAAAAAATAGCTATGTCTAATGCTTTCATTTGTATTTGTCTTGGTCTAATGAGAGGAAAATTCAGACTCTTAAGTGTAAAGACTGCTAAAGGATGTTAACCAGAAAAAAAAGAACAAAAACAAAAACAAAAACAAAAACAAAACAAAACAAAAATAAAAACAAAAAAAATTAAGGAAATCCCTAAACAAGATTATACTACTCAGTGAAGAAACATTCATTAGTATGGCTTTATAGGAAGTAAAAAATTTGGAAAAGATTTGAAAAAGCATAGGGGAAAAAGGTGAGTATTTAAAATAATACTATTCTGTAGGCCAATCAAAATGAAAGTCAATTTAGTGAATAGAAACACACATTTCTAAAATCAAAATGCATACAAATATGACATTTTAAAATGCAAATAGGTGGAAATTTTATTCAATTTTCTATTATTTCAAAGGATTTTAATAAAATATTTAATTTTTTTCTAGACTTTTTGTTCCAATGAAATTGTAAAAACTTGATCCTGATATTGTCTTTATATTTCAAACAGGTTTTTTTTAATATTGCAAAATAATGATTTTTTTCAAACATGGAAGCTTAGTCTAAACTCCAAAATCAAGCTGAATTACTTCTATCCATGTATTCATTGGTGTAAGATTCTAAAATTCATGTCAGTCCCTCAAGTCTAAAGCCTTGTTAACAACTATTCCATCCAGAGAACAGTAAAACTAAAACAGTAATGTAATTTCTTTTTCCTGCCAAAAAGCCAATTTCAAAAGAATGCATTGAATTATATCCCTTATCTTGAACTTCTTCAAAACATGCTAAAAAACACCAGTTTGGAAAATGTATTACCTTTTTCAGCTTTGCTTAGCACTATCTTCCAGGTAGTTATAATATGTTACAGAATCTTAAATTTCAAGATTCAACTTTAGTGTTTCTTGTTTTATACTTTCCTTTTATTAACAGCTGACAATTAAAAAAGCAAAATTGGAGAAATTTCTCAGAGGGGAATTTTCCCTGCTAATTACCAAATCCCTCTAAGGCATAAAATTAAAATGAAATCAGAAAATACTTCTATTGATACTGCAATGTTTGAGTACAATTAATTTTTGTTGCATTTACCTTGGATAACTAGACCAAAAAAAACAAAAAAAAACAAAAAACAAACAAACAAAAAAACAAACAAAAAAAAACCCAAAAAAAAAACCCAAAAAAACCCAAACATAGTAAAAGGCAATTTCAGAAACAAGTTATAACCAATTAAATACTTTGGATACATACAAAGAA
>JANRGV010177716.1:0-45534 GCA_024734035.1 Alethe castanea
TTTGGTTCTGTTTGTTGTGCTGCTGCTGGTGGTGTTTGCCTTGTTTTATGTATTTTTGTATGTATTTATTTATTTATATTCCAGTAAAGAACTGTTATTCCATTTCCTATTTATTTATTTATATTCCAGTAAAGAACTGTTATTCCTTTTCCCACATCTGTGCCTGAAAGCCCCTTAATTTCCAAGTTATAATAATATGGAGGGAAGGAGGTAATATCTTCCATTCCAAGGGATGTTCCCACCTTCCTTGGCAGGCACCTGTCTTTTAAACCACAACAAGGATATGGATTTTGTTTTATTGCAAAGTTACTGCACTATGTACACATTTAACAATAATAATGCAGCTGTCTGGGTGCTTGGGTGTTTGAATCTCTTGTGTCATGACCTTTGGTCTTCCCTGCTAATTGTTCTGATTCTGGCTTTAAAGCAGTTAAACATCAGTTTCCTGATTCTTTTAGAGGTTTTGGGGTTCCTATTATTAAAGGCAAAGCCTCTAAATGCCACTTGCTTGCATTAATGTCAAGTTTGAATAAAGCTCTTACTTCCCTTTGTGTTTGTGGTCACCCAGTCTCAGAGCAATTCACGGGAAAGGGTTCAGCAAGGTCAGTGTTATTTATGACATGAAATGAAGGAACTTCAGAAATAAAAGAGGGAAATACCAATGACTTAAAAAGAATTTAGTCAAAAAGCAACACACTTTATGTGACACTTCAATTATGTAACATTTCCCCAGAAGGTGAGCCTGGCAGTCTCAAAGATTGGTACATTAAAAGTCAACACATAGAGGACTTCTATGCCAAAAATATTCTGACACTTAAACCCAGACAGTCACTTCCAGAAGGCAAATGAGAAAGAACAAAAGAAATGACCTAAAATTGAATTAAATTCTCCTCTTATCCAGGATTTTGGTGGTGGCTCTTTCTACAAAGATGCAGACAAAGTCTATAATTCTAACAGAGAAAGGTTTCAAGTTTGTCAGTGCATTCCTCTAGCACTTTGGTCTACAAAGCACTGTCTGGTTACTAACAATGCAAGATTCAGTACCATGCATATGGCACAGCCATTTCAGACAGTATTTATCCCACCTACAGACAAAATCCTTAATAAAAGGTAGGTCTTATAAAGAATCCTGGAGCATCATGGAAAACATTTAATTCAGTACAGAAAGAGCAGAGTGAGTAACAGCACTCAGATTAATAAAGATGCAAACCAAAGCTCTGTGGCCCTTAGTTGCTTTTACTGTGAAGAGCAGAGCACTGGCCTCAATGACTCCTAATTTTATTTTGACACTATTCTCTCAATTACTAGTTTATAGCACTTAACATGTTGCATCATGGTGGTTCCTAAAAATGCTTAGTAGAAATCTACATGCAAAAAAGAAAGAAATAAGAGGAGGTTAAGAAAAGCCCTTGAGACATTGCTGTGGATCAGTAGTTGGTGAGCTTCACTTCAAAATATGGCAATCAAAATTTTATAAGAAAGATAAGAAAAAAAACACAGAAAATGAAACCTACACGTTGAACATGGGATGCCTAAGTGTCTTTCTACAGTCAAAAAAGATGAGATATTCATCCTCTGCAGATGCCTTGCTCTTTACAACAATAAATGGACCTTACCCACCTCATTCAGACTCATGGTCTCACTTTAGGGTAACTTTGGTTTAAAAAAGCCAGGATGAATGCCTTCCAAAGCAATCCACCCACTGCCACTGGACAACATTTGTGGGAGACCAAAGAATTCTTCTCCACACTCTGACGGCTGCCCCAAACCACAGAGCTGTTCATCTAAGTTTAATCTCAGTTGAAAAGTGGTTGGATAATGCCTGCAGGGAATAATGGCCACACAAACCAGTACCTATTTGTTTACAAGAAGCGAGAGAAAAGTCAAGGAATAACTTTTTTATTACCCATAACCAGAGGTCATAGCAGATGCACGTGTTGTTAAAAAGAGAAGTTTTGCCAAGGATCCAAAAGGGAGGTCACTAGGCAATTAGTACAGCACTGACCTAGAGGTTTGAAATCTGTCACTCCATGATATTCTCATTCCCCATGTGTGAGGGGTGAGCCACCCAGAAACACACACACACAAAAAAACCCCATGCAAAAATAAAAGGCTCTCTTCAGTCTGATTTCTTCAGAGTTCATTTTAGTAGGAAATACTGTTTGCAGCTTTCAAATCAGTTCTCCCATGTCAGGCAGATCAGACAGCACAAAACTGAGCACACAAAAACAAACAAAAGCTGACTTCCATCTAGCCTCAGAGAAAGTGCAGTCATTCCAAGGCAGGGAGTCCTGCTGCTGACTGGAACATGCAGCCTATGCAGGCTGGTGCTGGTTTGACAAAGAGTGCTGCCCAAAATGCTAAAGGGCAGTAGGACCCTTCAAGGAAAGACAGCAGCTCAGCAATCCCACTGAAGAGAGACAACAGTGGCTTTTGCAGGGATGGCAATTCCCATTTCAGATTTAGTTGTGAAAAAACAAAAGTAGCATCTGGGCTAAATGATGCAAAGTGACTTTCATGGATCAACGGCAACACTCTTTTCACCTTTGAGAGAAGATTGGTTCACCCAAGTTTTCATTACAATGTCAAGATTTTAGAAATCACCATAGTGTCAAGTTCTCATGAAAAAGGTTACCACAGAAGGAACTGAAGCTCTCATATCACTGAGTTATCTACAACACTGGTTAAAAATGAGGCAAATGCTACCTGGTAATGGCTTCAGTAGTTACCTACCCATAATAATGCTAGAGTGTAGCAAGCACAGATGTTCAGTTTAGAAATTCCTGTATCACCACCCCTGACCGGAAAAGTGAATCCCCAAAAGTTTCAAAGGTTTTATAACATTTTCTTGCATTTTAAGAGAAGAAGACAGCTGTATTATTCTAATCTGCTTAACCACAGTTGTGTTATCAATTCCTCTCACTAAGAAACACTTCAGTGTTAAAACCCATGTTTTTTACTTGGCTGCAAGTACCTGTATGCATTAAATAGATGTCTGGATTACAGCAAATGCTGCCCTTTTCAGTTCCTTGTTTATTAAACTGCTCAGCAGTTCATGTACATTACATTAACTCTTCCTGGGGGACTTAGTTTTGAATTATACATGGCAATTCACATTTCTAGTCAATAACAGAGTGCTTTTTGTCTTTCAATAGTTACTTCATTTATTAACTCCCTGCAAGCTGTTTACCTTAAAAAGTATAATTTTTGCTGTTGCACCAGAGATATTCACAGCTGAGCTTACATAAAAAGCTAAAAAACACACATTGCATTAAGACACAGAATTGAAAAGTGAGTTTCCCTACATCATTCAACCTGTTTGGAAGCAAACTGTGAAGGAGGAGGAGGCTTTGAGCTGAAGTCACAGGGTTGTCTAGTTCTTGTCTTGTCCTTATGCTATTATTAGTTCAGCCCTGTCTGTACTGGTTAAAATCTCATCTCTGATGTCAAAATATGTTCTTACATCATTTTCACAGAATAAAGAAAACCCTGCCGTTTCAGGGCTGCATTTTTATCTGTAGCTTTAGTGCCTATTACCAGGCTTGGATTGTTTCTCAGCATCCCCATTGCACTCACTGCAAACTGTGGGAACTGCACATTTTCTTGATTTCATTAAGCTTTCACCTCCTAGCAAATGCTGTGTGCTAGCCAGAATAATTTGTTTTCCCCTGCGAAGAGGCTTTGTGAGAGCTGGAGCTGCAGAGTCTGGGCTCACCCTGCCTGAGCACACTGCAGTGATCCATACAGATAAAGCACTGGGGGGCTGCAGGGTGCCCTTGGGGTGCTGCACTCTCTGGCTGTGGCAGGAATGAGCAAAGCCTCTGAGCAGCATGTACAGGACACAGATTTGTTCACTCTAATTAGACTCATGTCCTCCCCACCCCCCGTGTGTCAGGGAAAGTGAGGAAGATGAACACAAGAGGCTTCATCACTCAGACCTGAGAATTACCAAGCACTATATAAACTGGAACTCGGCAGCCACAGCAAGATCTACTGGACTTAATCAAAACAAGAAAAAGACAGTGCAATAAAAATATCCCAATCCCCATCTGTTTTCTAGGTGTAAAGGAAATAGTCTTGCTACATATGGATATGCTGAGAAATAATAATAGTCTGTCTAAAAAAGGAAGGAGGCTAACAGCAGCATAGATCGATTTCAGCTCATTTCAGGACTATTCTGTATGTGCTGAAAAGAAAAAAGATGATGGGATTGTGAATTTAACCATCCAGGGTCTAATCAGTATTAAAAAGTGATGAAAAATGCAATCACAGCCTTAGAAGCTGGTCAAGGGAGACTGATGGCGAAACTATGGCTCTGTTTTTTTCCATAAGGGAAGTTGAAGAGAAAAGCCAATGTGATGAATGTGTTGGCTGTTAATGCCAGGTTCCATAGTCAACAGCCTGAAATTTAATTCTATGAATCACTAAAAGGAAAATGTTTGGTAGAAACAGCTTGCTCTCAGAAGAGCTCCCCCCTCCTGCCCCAAGTCTGTTCCTGAATGAGCTGCTGTTGTTCAGCACATCAACAAAACAGATTAACTGCTAGATAATCTGATTTGAGAGGGGAAGCTCCCCCCTAGCCATGCCACACTCTGCTAAAAGAGTCACAAATATTAAGCAGCACAGTCTGGTCTTTCTCTCATCTTTGCACAGAGTTTGGAAGCATTTCTTCTCCAGTCAAAAAAGGCAAAAGGATTTCATGTGGTGACAGCCTACTCTTTGCTTAAAATGCCCACATAGAACATGGAAACTGCTCTCTGAGTTAAGATATTTTTTTTAGAACTATAAGCAATGCATATTATGAAAACCTGCCTTTAATGTGACAAATAAACCTCATCTAACAACACTCTACTTCTAAATGCATGAAATTGCATGTATGGTTTTTTTTATGCTCCTAAGCAGAGAGCTAAACCCCTGTAGTATGTCTTCTTTTTCTTTTGCTTCCAGGAGCTTTTTATTAGTCAGGCCTAGGTCTCCTCTATCCTTGCAGTGATCCTTTGCACATGGTTTTATTTCTTGCTGTCAAGTCAATGGAAACGGCTTTTGCTGAATTAGAGAACTGCTTTTCTCCACCCAAATAAGTGATTTAAATCATAAAGCACCTACCAGGAGAGAAGCAGGCAGTGAGGCACTGCAGCAGCTGCTGTTTTCTTGAGCAGCTGGACAGCAACAAGCTGGCAACATCACAGCAGAACTTGGGGATTTTTCAAAATTAGGATCTGTGTATCCTCTGCATAATTTTTGCATATTTACACAGGTTCTAGGAATTTATTTTGTCCAGGCTTCAAAATAGAAGCACATTATTCTGTGTGACTTTAAGTATTTTGAAAGTATTATACACTACAGTAAGATAAGTAAAGTTCATTGCTCACAGCAAAGAGGAAAGAAGATGTGCACATGTGAGGTACCTGGTTCTGAAAGTCACAGTCCAGCCTTAATACTTGCTGGAATTCTCCCAAACATCCAGGACAGCCTTGGACTAACCAGGTCCTTGGGGACTGTGCAGACAAGGGATTTTCACTCTGTAAGCCTGTTTAGTACCTTGAGGGCAAAGGCAAGGCTTAGCACAGGTACCTCAGGAATCACTGCACCAAGGCAGATTAGAGGAGCAGTATCTGCAATGGCTGGGCTGGGAAAAGGTATCTGAGGCTTGTCTCCTGCAAATTTCTTTGCCAGACACAGACGGTGATTTGTACAGCACCTCCTCCTTGAGCTCACTTCCCTGCAGAGGCATTAAATCCATCCAAAGCTAAAAAGTACCAATCCAGACACTACACTGCCAGTGCAAACTCTGCTACCTTTGTTTAGGCTGCAATGTTACGTGCTGGAGGACATGGAAGGCACCACAGAATTGCTGAAATCCTGAAGAACTGACAAATACTGACAAAAGAGTTGGCAATGTTGTTCAATACAAAGCAATAAGTACAAGAAGAGCTTTTAAGTGCAGCTCAAGGGACCGATTTATTGCGTATGTGTAGGGACCACAGCTGAAAAACCTAATATTAATATAATACTACTAATAATAATAATGATGTGCCCAGATGTGTGAAATAAAACAGAGCTGCAGGAAGTGATCTTCAAGTTACAGTACAAACAAGCAGCCATAACCACATCATCCATGCAACACATTTGTGGAGAGGGGAGAACAGATTTGGCACTCATTAAGAGTTACTACCTGCAATGAGAATCCTTGACCATCAATCCCAGAAATCTCCATTTTTGAAAGATGTTCAGTCATTTGGCCAGATGTTTCTTACACAGCCTTTAAGAGAAACTGCCCTGTGTCTGTATCGTAAATATTTGACTGTCTTAGTCACTTAACAATGGAAATTTATTTAGCCAACAGCTTATTAATAAAAGGACAAACAAACACAGCTTCCTCTGGATGTTTTTGTTCTTTGCCACCCACAAACTACAGGCAACATACAATGAAACAGTACAGTTTCAGGCTTTTTTTCGTAGGAAAGTAATTAAATTGATACTGTCATAAAACCAACTCTGAAATCACAAAAATATTCTCTTGAGTTCTAGCTTGGGTAAATAAAATTGGGTAAATAAAATTCTGTGCAATGCCTTTAGAAAAGAAATGCGCTCTTGCAATTATAACTAAATAACTCTTTAAAAATTAACCGCACCCTGCTCACACTAGCACCCATATTTTTTCTAACTATGCCAATAACAATTTTGACCAACTAAACCAAGAGATTCAGGAGGTGGAAGCAGTGATTATACTAAGTGGAAAAAAAACACTAATAATTCTTCTCAGAGTTCAAAAATCTGAGAGACTCACTCCCAGTGTCAAAAGAAAAACAAACCAGGTCCTTTTCTTCCCGGAATGAAAATGCCTTAACTTCAATGGAAACAGTCAAAGTTCCATGTGTGAACTTTTTTTCCACTGCTGTTTAACTAGAGGGAGCCTGGCTGAGTTCTTAGTTTAGTTCATGTCTGCAAAGAACCGGCACTTTTGCACCAATATGGGTTCTGAGCCAAATCCTTGAGTCTGAACATAATCAGCCTGTGAGGATTAAGTCTTTAACTAAACAGAAAGGAGAGATACCACCTACAAAGACAAATTTCCAGAGATTACCCTAAATGATTTTAAAAGCTAATCCAAGAGAGTCATTCTTATGATTCAATGTCTTCTGTAGTCAAGATGTTCTCACATAATTTTAGACAAATCTGTAGACCTCCAAAGTTTTAGCTGGGGCTGTAGTCAGCCTCTTCTCACCCAAGAAACATTTTTTTATGCTAATTTCAGTCTTAGCTTTGAGAAATCCTAGGCAAACTGGTGCTATGGCACACATCCTGCCTTAGGCACAAGCCCTCAGACATCCTGCATTTGAGGATCCATTGTCATTGCCAAAAAGCTCAAGTCGCCAGCTTGTGTCCGTGGCCATCACGTTCTAGAATAGTTTTTAGCATGCACCTTCTCAGATACCTTAAATCTGGTTAAACTACATATAAACTATTTATAAAGTGATTAACCAGCCAAAGCACTCTCACTGAAATCAGGACCACCATAGGTAGAAAACCTGCCATCCTCCTCTCTTCTAAGCTAAAGATTTATGAGGGTGGTGGAAGAGGCTGTGGATGCCCCATCCCTGGAAGTGTTCAAGGCCAGGCTGGGTGGAGCTCTGAGCAACCTGGGATAGTGGAAGGTATCCATGCTCATGGCAGTTGGAACTAAATCAACTTTGAAGGTCCCTTCCAACCCAATCCCTCCCATGGTTCTATGATTCTATAGAAAAGTAAAAGTTTCCTAAACCTTTTCAGTGTTGGGACACCTTACCACATAGTAACAGAAAAAGGGAGATTTGAAACCCAGTATCAAAGAAGCATGTCCCAGTTGATGAGTGTTTGGGGAAAGGGTTTAAGTTCGTCACTCTCAGGGCCTTGGTTTGACAGAACAGAAAACTGGGGGCCACCTATTCAGCTTCTCAACCTAATCCTTCAGCTTCCTTCTCCTGCCTGAACACTCCAGTAGGAAAAATGAAGTAATTAGACTGCAAGCAGCTGGACTGACAAAGGATTGGGACCACACCTTGTACAAAATGCTTTAGGTTTTTATCTTTTGTGGATCCCCTTTGTAAGGCACTTCAAGAAAGCAAATGCATGAAGCAGGACAAAGAAACCCCAGAGGTTGTTGTTTCTGTGCCCACTACTACCACTCACAAGTTTGCCATCAACAAAGGAAGTTATGTTAAAAGTCAGGAAATGGAAGGCTGTCAGTAGACCCATTTTCCATAATTACATCAGTATTTGGTGAAGTTTTTAATTTAAATGCCCTGTACTAAACTAGACAGTCTAATTATTCTTTCTCATAACAAACAGTTTTCAAGAAAGAGCTTTTGATGTAGGACGAAAATACCAGATGGATCATCCATTTAAACCATAATGCTGCAGCTAAAGAAAGCATAAGGGTGTCATTCAGATTTTCTGCCTAATCTTCCCTCTATTCTATGCTCCAGGAGGAACTCAACTAAATGAATAACTGTGGAGCATGAGGCAGTAAAATATGATTTTTTTTATGACTAACAAGAATGAATTTATCCTACCTTTGTGTTCCTCTGCTATGCTATTACTGAGTAATGGAAGATAGTTCTGCACACATTTATTATCCTAGATTTACTAAACAATAGAAATCAACTCTCCAATGTCCAGTAAACAAGGAACAAAGAAAACTTTTAATTCTCATTTCTCTGCCTTTTTCATCCCACCATCCTGTTATTAGTAAGATGGACTTAAAAAGCCTGCACCATCCGGGATTGTTTCTATAGTCCATTTATAAACCAAGGCTTACTGCATCCATAAAGTAGTGTGGAAGAAAGAAAAGCATCATTTTGTGGGCATTATTACAGCAACAAAATCACAGGAAGCAACCTCTAATCCAGCTACTGGTACACATGTAGCAAATTACCTTAGATCAGTTTAAATTATATTAGAATCACATACTGTAGTAATTTAAAATAGAGGTGTATTTTAGCAAAAACAACTTTTTTTCTCCTAAGCAGATTTCAAGTATTAGTATATTTACTTCTCTTTGATGTCTACTCTCATTCTGCATTTAGATTTGAGGAACTCTGTTACAGCTCATCTCATATAATTGTTTAGAAATTTTATCAACATCATTGTAGTGTTTTTGCTCTGAACAGTATTCTTCTTTCTTCTCTAAGTAAAAAGTGGCTAAAATATAGGAGCAGAAACAACTGGTGTGAGGATTCATGGTTGTGATGACAGGTCAGACAACTAAAAAAATTACTCCCTGTAGAATGAGTCATCCATGTGAGTAGAGAATGAAAAAAAAAAATCAACATTTCATTTCTATTAAAAATATTAATAAAACATTGGTGGAGAATGTAAAATTAAATTTTCTGCAAAATTTTTCATTAAATGTTTTGCCATTTCCATACATCATCTTATCCAAATTCAATGTGTACTGCTTTTTTTTATGTATAAAAAGCCAGAAATCACAATTCTTTCTAAGTTCTAGATTAAAAGAACATTAATTCACCTCTTCTAAATCATTCAGCCTTCAATATAAGATGAAGCAGAACATAACCTTTTAACATCAGCTTAGTTGGGGCTTTTCAGAGTGCAGAACACACAAACAAGGAGTGGATCCAAAGAAAACCATTATGTGAACTCTACTATGATTCTAATGACAAAGATCACTAATCACAATAGGCACATATTACAAACACTATTAAATATACAAAGTAATATTCTAATGCTCACATTATGCTCTAATGACAGAAGATGTCTCCTGAATTTTGAGTGTACTGAAATACTCAGAAAAAACAGAGCCAACAGAATTCATGAGATGAGAAAGAAAAGGGTTTTATTGTAAAATTACACTATGAAAGAAGTAACTTTCTGCACTGTCTAGAACCCATTCCTGTACCAACAATTTTACTGCAGTGCACTTTTTCAGCAGGGGAAAAAAAAAGCAGCCAGATACAGTCATTTGCAGTGGGATTCAAAATCAACAGGACTCTCCCTCAGATACCAGAAATTTTTTTATGATTACCTTGAATAATAGTTAAGGGCCATAAAATTAAAGAGGCCAAATGTTATCATTTATGAGCTGGAAGGATTTCAAAGGATTTTTGTGTTCAAAATAAATTTCTCCATGCCTTTATTTTAATTTCTGAAGCACATTAAAGAAAAAAAAATAAAAAGAAAACAGGGTGGTTCACGTGCTAACAATTGTCTAAACATCACATTTGAATCCTGCATCAAGACAAAAACTTTGATTTCTTTTATTTTTTAGGACTTTTCTGCCACAATAGCTCTGTAGACTTGGAGAAGTCATGCTACCATCCAACATATTTTAAAACAAGAGGAGAAAATCTTTAAATTATTTAAAATTCTTTTTCTCCAGATTTCCTAATTTCCCTATTTTAACAAGGCCTAAGAGCCATTAGTATAATCTGTGACACAACCAGGCATGAAGTCTGTAAAATACTTCATCAAGCAAGCTCTTCTGAAACTGATGCTGTGTGAGAAATGTTGGTACCAGCAGGACCACAGAGATTTTAAGTATGCAGAGGTGTCTTTCTCTCTATTACTCTCCATCCATTACATCATTACCTATTACAGGTTTCTACAAGCAAGCACCACAAAGCAAGGAATAATGGGGGGAAAGAAAAAGAGAATAAATTGAGGGAAAAGAAAACTATAAGTTGGCAAAAGTGAAGAACCCAGCTTCTTCCCACAGAATTGTCTCTTTTGCATTCAGATCATGAGACTTCAGCCAGAATGCTTCCTAGGACTAGCTGTGTTTTTGAAGTCAGAGGCTCCTGCATTTAAAAACATCTGGAACTTCCCAGGATCATATACTATATATTCCACAGTGCCTTTCATAGACTCAGATGCAGGTATCACTTCAGCACTTTTTTACTGAAAAGCAGCACAAAATGAAAATCAAGGAATTCAGGTACTCTTTTTTCCATGCTTTGTCTTCTGAGACCTCTGTATGAATAATTCATTAATGGGCAACTGAAAAAATAGAAAGGGAAAAGGTGTAAGAGCTCTCTCCTATCATGTACAAAGTGTAGAAGAGTGAGTTTTCAGAACAAAACCAGCTCCTCTTACTAAGTGCATGAATATTCATAACAGCACAGAGGGAAAAGACAAGGAACTGTACAGTTGGCATCTTACATTTCTGTGGGGATTCTGTAACAAGCATAGATAATCTCAAGACCTGAAATCACATTGTGGAAATGCAATGAAAATATTAAATGCACCCAGAAATTAATGTACTGGGTTCAATTAACTCCTCCTAAACATAACTGGAAAACTTGACTGTGATGGAGGCTCTGATTTGGGCTGGCAAATTCATGGAAGCACTCAGAAAGGTGGTGGCTGTGCTTACTCCTGGTGACTTTGCTATGTGCCTGTGCCTCCCCCCTGCAAATGCCACTGCAAAGCAGGCTGGAGAGCACACAGCTGAAATAAAACCTCCCCTGTTCAGGATCCTGCTGCAGAAGCTGCACATCCTCACACCTTGCTGAAGCTCTGGGTAGCCACAAAGTGCTCAAACTATGGGATGTTCCAGTGTGGGATGCTCAAACAACCTCTTAAAAGAGTAGAGATGCTGGGCTTGTCTAAAGACACTGATAAGAAGCCATCCCTCTTTTTTCCAGAAACAAGTCCTCAGATAAAAATGATCTGACTGTCAAGCAGAAGTACTAAGGAAATGAGAGGAGAAAGAAAAAAATAAATAGTTCTGCATGAAGCTTGCCTTTTCTGGTTTCTGGACCTCATAGGTTTTTTGGGGAATAAAACGAAAAAATAGCCTTAATTAAAAAAAAAGTAGAAACTTACAATGACTATACTTTCAAGTCTCACACAGAAAAGTAACAAAGAAGAAACTTAGACCACTTTATGGTTTCATTTTGGAAAACTGACTTGTTGGAAAAACAGGTTAGAAAGAGGAACCGAACTGATGGAAATTGGAATGATGAGGGTTGGAGGCCTGCAATGAAATATGTGACGATGAGCTACATCAGTGTAGGTAAAAAGAGTACTTTGAAATACAGGAAAATTCATAGCAGGGGACTGCAATATTCATGGTGGGTAAGGAAGGGAGAGGAACATTAAAAATATGGTTTTGCAACTTTTCTGCTTTTACTTTCTGACACACTTGCAGTTATTCTCCAGGCATAAGCAATGCTACATAAAGAGTTATTAAGAATAACAATCCTACTCATATTTAATTAATAGTGTATATATTATAATTTTTCTCAATTTAAAGACATTTAACCACACATGAATCAGAGCTCTTAACATATTGTAAGGAGCAACAGATTATATTACTACTTCAATTTTGGGAGATGTTTTCAAGACACAAAAATTCAGATGACAATTGCAAATTTTAGTCTGTAACACTGATAGTAGTTTCTTAAAAAGTCCCCTTATAGCAGCTTCCCTTAGCAGGGCTCACAGTAAAAAAAAGGCATCTGTAAAGCACTAAAATGGAAAGTTCAAAACAATAAGAAAATAACATGTTTTTAAAAACTGAACAAAAACCCCAACACATTAACCAGGGGAAAAAAAAAAGAAAACAAAACCAATATGTATGCCACTGCCAGTGGAAATGGAGAGCTCAAGATTTTATTAACCCACTTTCATACCTGTCTACCATTTGTATTGATCGTTTGGCTTCTATTTTTTTCTTTCCTACATTTAATTACAACACGAACCAGGCATGTCTCTTTTCTGGCAGGTGGATCTCTTCCTCTTCCTTCCAGCTCAGAACAATGTTGGTAAGGAAAACCTCTTAGTATATAGGATGTGTTGATAAATGAAAGAATAACATTATAATAAATTGAAGGAAATAGTTTTCTTTTCCAGAAGTTATTACCTTAAGCAGTTCTAGCTTTTATATCACATTTGCCACTGACACACAAATATCAGACTCCATCTAATATATGTGTTTGTCAAGAAATAACAGCACTCAATAATATCAAAGCTATCCTTGAAAGGAAGATCTAAAACTCGGTCCCAGTGCCTTTATATTCCCAGTATTATTTTTTTCTTGTGATCTCAATAAGTTTTGTGATAAAGCTATTTATGGACCATGACTGGATGCATATTTAATGTGTTAAGCAATCCATTTTGTTAACTGCAAAAGTTTTAATCCACCTTTCATATGGCAGAACCTTAATTATCCTTCAGCCATTCAGTTTGCTAATACCAGCCTTTGTCACACCTGTTCCAAGTATGTAATTGTGTCCCATCTCCTTTGCCAGAGTTGGAAAAGAAAGGAAAACTACCCCAGGACCTTGTACAACTGCACTGTCAGCTAAAATGTCTGGTATTTTTGACTTGAAGACATTATTTTGTAGTTGATACTGCAACTCAAAACTATGAAAGAGGTAAAGGAGACGCTAAGGGATATGGCAGTGCTAAAAGGGAAATTCCTGTTTAGAAGAAAGGCAGCTTAAACAATATAATCGACCGTTTTCTTTCTTTACCAAGTTAAAAATAACAATCCAAATGTACTGACCACATGTTGCTGGCTAAGATCTGAGCTCTTGATAGCTCATTAAGAATAACAGTGAGTGCTTTGCTGGGTGACTTGGAGCCAGCTCCAGGCTTAGACAGATCAGGCAGATGCCCGAGACAGCTTTAGGTCAGGGCAGGACAGAGCCTGGCCAGCTGCTGGTGCCAAGCCAGGGCTCGAGCACGTGGCTCTGCAGCCACTCTAGAGGCACAGTCCTACAAACCATTCTCCCCAGGCTCCCTGCCTCTTGGTTTTCCCCTGCTCCCTCCTCATCCCTTGCTCTGGAGGCCCCGTGCCCAGGCTGGGCTGGCACAGAGCACAGGTTTGCCCAGCAGTGGTGGCTTGGACCAGCTCCATCCTGAGCAGCACTCCCAGCCAGCTCCTGGCCACCAGGCTGGCTCACTCCCAAGGCAGTCTGTCTACAGCCAGATTTTTAAATGCATGAACTTTTTGTTTAAATTCATAAAACTGGCACTCCTGTGTGGCTTATTCAGATGCTGCTTCCAACTGCATAATCCACATTTCTTCCCATTTGGATTTTAAGCCTGGCCTAGTTAGTGATATCATTGCTAATGACTCTCCAGTCATGGTTCTGCTCCATATATTTTCTTCACCCTTATTTATCAATTTACTTCAAAACAATTGTGAACCACCAATTTGGTTCATATTAGTCACCGACAGTATTGACAAATAAGTGAATTTGCAGACTGAACCCTTTGGATAGGGATTTTGTCAAGTCTAACCTACAGAACATTGATGTTTTTTATACATTAGAAGATCTATGTAAATACAAATTCAAACTGAACTACTTATCTGCTACAGCAGGAGGAAGTCACTAATGTGATTTTCTGTCAAGAAGCACATGCCAGTGTAAAAAAAACTAGGCTCTTATATTTTAAGTTTGTTTAACTATCAGCCTGCTACAAAGAACCTACACTCTTCACGTGCCTCATTCACATCTCCCTTATCATGTGCTCTGGCTCTTCTTCCCCTGCTGCCCAGTGCTCCTGGCATTTTTTCCAGCAGTCCTCTCAGACACTTCCTCCTGTCACCAAACTCAATGGCCTTAAGACAGGTGTGCTGTGCCACTTTCTGCTCCTTGGGGAGGTGAGGAAGCTGCCCAGGGCTGGCAGTTACAATGCAGGACCTCTGGGAGCCCAGGGTATGCTACAATGCCTACAAGGGCACTGGAAATCTCTGTTTAAGTGACTAAATCCTGCCCCCAAAGCCAGGGTTTTTTGCTCTGGACAGCAGACACACATGACACCCTGGTGGCACACGTTTGAGGCTGTGCATAAATCTCACGTTTTCTGGCAATATGATGTCCTTGAAATGGTTTGTCACCTGTTTTTTCAAGATCTATGCCTTTTCAAACTGAGGAATCATACCTCCAGTAAAGGTTTAAATGCCAACTTTGATGCATAAATATCAAAGCCAAGCTGGGCAGAGCAGAAGAGCAGGTCCTTTTGGTTCAGTGCACAGATGCTGTCCCATCTCATTGGGATCTCTTTCCTGAGTACATACTGCATAATCATGTGTGACTCTGGGATATAAATCTGGAACTTCTGGTCTGTATCTTTGGTCTCCTTCATGCTTTTATCTAGAGCACACCAACAGCAAAACACTTCCAATTGTTTTCAAAAGTTCAAAAATTCAAATTCAAGCTTCAAAAATTTCAGAAGTTTCCTATTAAAATGCAGTGTTTCCAGATTTGAAGCCTCCTCATTTTCATTCAAGAACATATTACCACACATATATACATGGACTAAAGAGACAGAATGCTAGGAAACAAGAGCATGCTGGAGTCTTGCTATTAATTAGTATTCTCTAAAGGAGTACAGGAAAATAACTCTTCAAAACATGACCATCTGCCTTAAGCCCTGGGACTGTGGTGGAGACATGGAATGGGGTCAGACAGTCACTCATCAGCAGCCTCCTGCAAAACCAATGTCCTCAGCAAAACTAGCAACTCAAAGAAAAGAAATACTAGTCTGTGAGATTCTTTCTAGGACACAAGAAATGGAAAGATGGAAATAAAGGCAAAGGAGGAGACAGAAAGCCTAAAGATCTCTCATCTTTATGCCCCTCTGAAAGAATACAATGGAGCTCTGAAACTTATTTCTCAACATTGTGTTTGCATGCATGAGGAAGAAGCAAAGTTACAAGGACAGCTCAAAGCCACAAGGAGAATTCAGACAGAAAACTAAAAAGAGAGCAAGGAAAATAAAAGTCTGATAATTTTCAAATGAAACAAAACAGTGAAATAAATTCTCACCCAGAATCATCTCCCTGGTCCCAGGTAATGCAATATTCGTCTCAGACTTGGTTATTTTTCATAACACCGGTACTTTGGTGTGAAACAACAGCAAGACAATCTGATTCTTCCAGTCACACACCCATCAGCCTCATCCTTTTCCCTGACCTTCACAGAATTCATCAGCACATCAATCTGCCCACCAGACCGGTTTCTGCTTAAGCACAAGAGTATGATTAATTAGCAAAGGAAGGGTCAAGGAGAAGTCAGTCACAAAACCAATCAGGAAAATACATCTAAATAAACGTGACTGCTGTGGGAAAGGAGAGGTGAATTGCTGTGTGTGCTACATGATTCTAATTTTCTGTTTGTACCAACTCCCATCACCATCTTCCCTTACACAGGAAGTGTCAAAAAGTGCGACCCAGAAACCAGTCAGACACAATGAGTGTTACCTAGAAGGGCTGTGTTTCATTTCCAAAAGGCTGCAGGCATATTCCTCATAGAGCTGTATATGTGAAGAATATTACACAAGAAACAGAGATCAAATTTTGGGACTGAGACCCACCTCATTAGAGGAGCTATATATCAAAGCACAGGAAAAGCAGCTTCATAGATGAGCACATCAATTATATAATTATCCTGCTGGCAGCAGATGAGCCTCTTCTGCTTCCACTGTATTTATATTCAGTTTATGTAAAAACTTTCTGTACACATATGCATATTTCTCCATGCATTTCTTATTCATAATTGCTGTTTACTTTATGCTGTTAGCTTTTGCACTCACTTGCCTGTGACCTTTTTGTTATTTAAAAAAAACCAACAAGCAACAAAAGCCTCACAAAAATAAACACTTGCAGAGTGTTTAAAGAAGAAGCATCTATTCAAGGAAGAGAGAAAACTACCACATATGCAAAGCAGTGTGGTGACAAACACATGAAGTGATTAGGTATTCATATTCTCTCCTATAACTCCCTTTGCATTTAGCTTTTGAAGACGGGAAGCAAAATAGAAAGGTGATCATTCTAAAGATCACTCCCAACACGGAATAAAAATGAAACAAACCAGCTTTTGCAGACAGATTTTTCACATCAAATCCTTTTCTTCCACTAGCTTTGACACATCACTCCCGAATGCACACATCTCAAAGACTCCAGGCAGAGGACACGAAGCCTCTCTCCCCCTGGTGCTCAGATTTAGGGAACAGTGATGAACTGGCACCTCTCTCCTCTGCCCCTCCACTGCCTCTACACTGCATCTGAGCAGATCATTCTTTCAGCAGCTGTTTTCCAGGCACTCTCTCCCCACAATGCTTTTTCCTGGCAGAGGCAGCGCTCAGTTCACCCAAGCGCCAGGAACACGAACCAGCAGTTCAGCAAAAACGTGAGCGCAGCTGGCAGAGCAGCAGAAAAAGCAGGCTCATGGCATGCTGCTTGGGAGACAGCCCTCACAGCTTATGCTACTGTCATATTTAGATTAATGATGCATTTTATTGTCTAAACAAGCTAAAATAAACTTCTTCCCCTCTTGCTCATACACATACAGATGCTCCCATCACACAATTCTCTCTTGTTATGCACAATGCAGCTACAGTTTGCTACAAGCTGATCAACTTATCTTTGACACTGAAATAGGAATCCAATCTGAAACAGCCGTTCAGAGAAAGGAAGAGTATTGTTATACCTGACCAGTCAATCTTTGCTTGCTAAGCAGTAGCAAATAATCTCTCTTGAATTCCATCAGATCAAATTAAACCCTCACCCAACGTGAATACCTTTCCAAGGAATATGGAACTTCTTTTTTGACCAAAATCATCTTTATGAGAATTTAGAATTCAGACTTGGTTAGAAAAACTGTTTCCACTACTTTCAGAAGAGAAGACTAAACAAAAAAATAAAAAATTGTCAAAGGATGCCTAATGAAACATTCCATAACTCTACTTCTGAATTGCCGAATAGACAATGAAATTCAAACATTTCCCACATCAAAATCTGCCAGGAAAGCCTCCTGATTGCACCAAGAGCTCTATGGAAGTCTGTGAGACATGAAAACAGAAGTCCAGGATGAGAGATACCACTTTACCAACATCATCTAAATTGGATTTTTGGACTGAAAAATCTGTGTAGTCACCAGAACTACAGCCTGAAATGTCTCATTCTCTATGCACCCTCTTGAAGTACTTTGTTCCCATGAGCAATGCTGCACTCAGGATTTGCAACTGGTCTATATGCAGTAATTTCCTAATAACAGAGAAAATAGAGTGATTTTTTTTTTTTTACTTGAGTGCTAATAAATAAAAGTTTATATCTGATTTTCCACCCAGTCACCACCACTTGTTATGATACACCCACCACTGGCAACTGGGGAGTGTGTGGAGTACAAGTGGGGAACACTGGCTATCCTGAGAACACATCTCCTTGATTTTTTGTTGCTCTGTGAGCCTCCTGTTACAGGCTGCTGCTGCTCTGCCCAAATTCTTCTGAGAAATTATCCAAGTGCAAAATTAACCCATTGAGCATATTGAGGATCCAATACCACCATCAGACAAATTATCCACCAGTTAAAACCTGACAGCATGTCTTCCATGTTTACAGAAGAGCAGGCTAGATAATTTACTCCTATATATCCAGCTTAATAATGTTTAAAGGGTGCTACACAACCAGATTATTAATATGCCAAAACAAATTATTCCTGAACGTCAATATGTTGAATATATCTCTTGTCCAAGTTCTCTGTAGTAATTACATTGAGACAGACTGGACTGACACCATCATCAGTCCTTTATTAAAAAAATTCCCATGCCATTTTTCAGTGGACTTCTCTCAGGCATCTCTGACTCCTTTTCTTACAGGCAGCTCCACACAGCACTGACTCCTTTCTGCATGACTGGCTAACCCCCAAGCTGTCCCTTACCCAGCCACCTAACCCTGTCTGTCCCTCACACAGCATCTTCTTACCTTATCTGTCCCTTGCACCACCACATGTCCCTTCCTCCTCACAGCACAGCCAGCAGACTGCATCCCAAACTGCAGCAGACCCTGATTCTCCAACTCCATCTAACTCTCGACCAGCTGACCCACTCTTTTATAACCCCCATCCTCACTGGGCAGGCAAGGCTGTCTCCACTTCTCTGCAATCAGTACAGCTGTGATTCATTGAGGAAAATTGCCTTCTGCACTATCCTTATTAACTATCTTCCCATAGTTCTCATCTTGTGTCCTTTCCTGTTGATAATCTTTTCCATATTCATCCTTAAAATTAAAAAGTATGGTATATCTCACGAGGAAGCTTAGTCCTAATTTTATCCCTCTGGGGGCTTGCAATCGCTCAGGCACTTTTTTGTTGCATATTGAGGATTTGAGTAACATGTAAAGTGCTCTGAAAATGGAACAAAGTTATTTCACTGGAAACTCTCCAAAAAGAGATCAGTAAATATTGGGAAGCATCAGGAGCTCTTGGTATTCACTCCACTGGGAAGGGAATGCAGGTCAATTCATTATGACTGCTGTGATCTGACAAGTGCTCTCGGTACCCTCAGTCCTCCATACAAATGAGCCTTGCTGCATCTTAAGTAACAGCTCTCACAGACAGAATAGCCACTGCACATCCCATGGGCCTGCTGAAGCATATTTGCTCAATATTAAAGAGAAAGGGACAACCCAAGGACTCAAAGAAGCCATGACTTGGTGATTACAGAAACTTTTCCAAAAATGACATGCACCTAGTCAAGTTCATTTTCCAGCTTTCTATCCCCATTCTGGTCTACTGGTAACTGCACTCTTTTTTTTTTTCTTAATTTAAGTAAACATAACCATCTTTTATCTGCTATCATCAACTCTTGTTGGTATTTTTTTAAACACTTCTGCAACGACAGACGAAGAAAGTGAGTTTTGATTATTTAAAGGTATCTGCATTCACCTCTGAATGGGTGCTGGATTTTAATATACTTTAATAAACTTTCCAGGAGAAGGCAGCCTGGGGTCATGCTATAGCACATTCTGACTGTTGAAACACTCAAAAGTATGCCCTTAATTATACACTAAATTTGCCCAGAGATAAACACCTTTGTTAATAGCTCTGAAATAACAAGAAATGAGCTTCTGAGGATAAGGGCTATTCTCAAATAGATTTGTGATGTGCCTTTCAAAGGTCCTGAGCAGTCACTGTTTCTGCTAATAGAAGAGTTGCAGCTGCTTAGCATCCCTCAAAAAAGATCAAAGTTAAATCCCTGAAGGACATAGCCATTAACTACTTGCAACTTTTCATATCGAATTAGAGTTTGCATAATAAAGTAAATCTTACTAAAAGGGACACAACCTGGAGCAGTGGTATGCAGCAAAACAAATTTACAACATGGTTAAACTAAGCCAATGAAGATTCCCACCTATAAAAAAGGATGTGTGCTTAAAATGTAAAGTTTGCTTTTATGTTTTTCTTTTAAACCAGCATTGAACAAAGAGAGAAAACCAAACTCTTAGCTGAACTTGGCCACAGCAAAACCAAAGTAACTCAGACACCTCATGACTCGATTCCAGTTCCATAGGACAGAGCAGCTCAGCAAAAGAGTGTTCTTGATACTCAGTTCACCTGACCAAAAATAACATTTATTAGTAGCATAAGCAGGTTCAGCCCCCAAGATGTGCCATTTCATCACCTGTGGTGATAGTATGTGCTGCATGCATCTTGCTTCCCCTTCTAAGGGATCACCAAGGAGTGCTGCAGCATCCTTTGGGAACAGCATGCCCTGTCCAACTATCCCCATTCTCTCTAGGAGATTCAAGAATAAATTCTTGCTTCCATGGGTTTTGGTGAGGAGCAGAATGTACAAGAACCTACTATGTAACTAGAAAACACACATTTATGTCATGAAATATATGATACAGGGTTGGGAGGGTTTTTTTTTTCTCCTGAAGCTCTCTGTGTTGACATAACTCACTGTTATTTTAGCTGTTCCTAAAAGGCATCATCAGTAACTTTCTGTGACACATTCTGCATTTGCCTGGCTCTTTCTTTATTACTTTTTGTTCCAATTCTTCAAGTACATTCATTTCTTGAGAGCCCCAGTTGGGGGTGGAAGAAGGATGGTAAATCTGCAGCAGGTTCTGCCCTCAACTTCACTTGCATTTTTCCCAGTCATTTTAGACTGGGTGCCAGTGAGACAACACAGTCAAGCCAGGCACTGTTTACTATGGGACATGTCAAACCCTGATTTTGTGAAAAACATATCCTGCTCTCAAACTGATTTCTCTCTCAATAAAATACTATTTGTCATTAAGTAAACAAAATGAAAAAGCCAGCTTCTCTGCCACAAGCCCTGTTTCAAATCCCTGAAAGGACCATTTCTCGGAGACAGAAGTCACCATGCACTCCGAATCCTGACTGTACTAATCTGAAGCACTTATTTTTGTATCTCACTCCATCAGTGAGCATTTTCTCTACATTCTAGCAATCAACTAAAGTGAAGAGACAGACAGGATCTTTTTATGGCAAGAGAGTGAGTGCACTGGCATTCAGACAGTGAAGCTTAATCTGGAATTAAACTCTGCGAGCGTGCCTTAAATGCCACTTCCACTGCTCATTCACTTTATTTTCTCTAAAGGTTTTTCCTCTGAAGCAAATATAATATGATTTTCAATCATCTACCAGCATGTCAGAGCTAGAGTTAAGTGCACTTGTTTTGCATCAGCTTTTTTGCTGCTGTTGAGACGTGTTCCGATCATTCCAGAGCTAACTAGTGAAACCATCCCAAAATAGCACTGTCAAGAGCATACAAGGGCAGACGGTCATCTGGGCAACAAAATGGACTTGTTCAAGAGAATTTTGTGTTGAAACAGAATTCTCAATTTGTGCTACACAAAGCACTTAGTTTGCTTTGGAGCCACAGGTGCTTAGCACCTGAAAAAATTGTTCCAGTTAAACATATGGGGGAGGGAGCTAGCGCGTCTTTCATTACCAGATTAAATGGCACACAGGAAAAGATCAACAGTGCTGTCAGACAGCTGAATTTCATTTTAGTTCCTGATCAAAATACATCCAACTGTTATTTTTATCACAGAGCCCAGAGATGGATTATTTTTTTCAGGTCTGGATTTGATGAAATGTCTGGTAAATAATACTCTTACATATTTTAATCTATTAGAGCTGTGTATTATTTTGTAGCTATTACAGCTCATGTATTTTTCAAAAAGATAGTAGATCAGAAGATGGAGATACATGGAATAAACTGTGTTGATTTAATCTATACATATTTAAAAATTTTTTTAAATAGAAAATGCTCAGCAAACCATATACTTGTATGAACACAACAAGGCTGCAAGGCTATAAAAATATATATGCCATGTTAGGCAGATGAGATTTCAAAACAAATTCCTTTCTTTGGCTATTACAATAGAAATATATACTAATGCTAATAGTAACATTCCCAGCTGCAGTGACAGATTTTTTTTTTTTTTTTTTTACAGACAGCTTTATTCTGCAAGGAATTTCAGGGAAGAGAGACAGATGAAGCTTTAACTAATTCTTGTCAATAACTTGCACATCAGAGTTTCTTAACTGGTAAGAAAATTCTATGATGTCACATTTAGCAAAGAAGCAAATGAATGAGGTGAGCTCTGTTCTAGCTGTTAAGTCTTGGTGCACCTTTAGTGTTTTCTCATCTTCACACAAGGCTTCAAAGGACAACTGTTCACTGCCACAATAATAGACACAGGCTTAAGCACACAGGCAGCCACAAGTGAACTTAGTACTGAGAGACAATTAATATCTCTGTGTCAGATTTTCAGAGCCTCGCAGAAAACCATGACAGGCATGACTTAATTTGGCTGTATATAGGGAAGATGTAATTAGTAGAAGATATTGCAGCAAAGCAGCTTCACACAATAGAGACTTCCTCTGAAAAGCAAATGAAATACTTCCTCTGCCTATCTGGCAGCAAACCATGCACTCCAGGCACCACTGTGTTTCTAGGACTGAGTCACAGTTTGCAAAACTCAGGACTATGATTAAATTGAGATAGAAACTTAGTATGTTTAAATGCACAGCTTTCAAGATAATATATTTTAAATTACATAGATTTGAGTGTAACAAATTAGCCCATCTGGCTAAAAAAGCAAAGTATTTGCAAAAGTAATACAGGAAGTTGCATGAGGTCATAAATATAGAAAGATAATGGAATTCAATTGTGATTCCAAACTATTACAACAGGGAATTATAATGGAAACACTTTCTTTTTATAAACTATATTGCTTAAAATATTTTAGCTATGTTTTTATCTCAATACTAGAGCAGATAAATAAGACCTGGCAGTGTTTTTATTAACTTCAATGCATGAACATTCTCTTGTGAGGACCTATTTGCAAAACAGATTTTTTCAGGGTCACATATACAAGGTAGAAAAGTTTACTGACTTTGCCACCAGCTACATGATTTTTCCAGCAAAGTCATTACCTTCAGAAATAAAAGAAAAATGCCAACTGAAATTTTATTCCTACAATTAGGGCTACCACAATTCTTCCATGATACTCAGCACTCTGATCTCACGTATTTCAGGAACGTTAATATGTGGAACAAGACTATTTTTCTTTAGCTAATCATAAAGCAGAATTTCTAAATAACCATAGAGCTCTCAATTAGGCAGGTGGGACTTTCACCCTTTATCAAGAGAAATTAAGTCCTTGGCTAACATTAAGAATGACAACTTGAAGTTTCAAAGACACATTTTAAAAAGTTACAAAAACCAAATACAGGGGGATTAAGGGAAGTTCCTTGTCCACCCTGTTGAAGAGACAGCAAGCACAGTGTTGCAACTAGCACTGTAGCTCCAGGCAATGTGCAAAGGACTTTTATGCCACAAGCTGAACTGATGTTAAACACATTCACCCAGAGTACAGTAATTGGAATTGTAAGAGGTTATAATTGGAGTTCTTGGCCATCTAAGATGAAAACCTATTTCACCCTATTGAATTCTGACAGTATGACATCTGCACGTAGAGGGAGGCTGACAGCTGTAATGTCAAAACACATCTCAGAGCCCTCCACCTCTGCACTATTGTGTCATTGCCATCTTTTCATATTTCACAGGGAAATTCAATCTCATTTTCCTCTTACTAACAAGTGTCTGATGTTATATTTACAAGTGTCTGATGTTATATTTCTCTGCAGAAACTGAGTTGTTTGAGATTGCCCTACTCTGATAGCTGATACAGAGGAGCTGCTATTTAGGATTCTGCTTTCACTTCAAGGAAATGCAACTTGCAGCATTTTCTCCCTTGCCTGCCTTCCAAAGGTTTCTTTGTGAGGACCTGACTGCACCACAGTCCACAGTGAAGCCTTCAGTGGGAGCTAGACAAGATTTTCCTGAGGCATGAGTTGCACTACTTGTCTTACACCTCTGTTTTTCAGGTGAGTATTCCTTAAACTGGATTGTGGGAGGAAGCTCAGCCTTGATTTGTCACAGTGTATTGATCACACCAAAGTTAACATCTGCACACACAGAGCAGAACTTCATCCCACAGGTCTAGGGAATGAACAGGTACTTCTTCACAAAATACTGATAAAAATACCACTTAAAATACTTATAGCAAATATCTACCACAAATTACATTTCAGCTACTCTAGACCATCAGCTTTTCTTTTCTATTGACCATTATCAAACATTACAATGAGATAGTCCTATATGAGGCCACAAACCTATGATATTTTTGCTAGATTACAAGCAGCCACAGCTGGGAAAATGAGAATGAACAGAAGTAAAATCACACTACCAAATAAAATCAAATCATCGAACCATAGTGAAACAGAAAAGACCTCAGGAAATACCATAATCTACTCAGGGTCTGGTGACAATTCTTGTCTTGACAAACATTTCAAGTTTTTCCCTTCACAGGGTTTTCTACCACATCACATGTTCCCGTATTTCTCATCCACTTCTTTTCCTGTTATGTGTTTTTTCTTTGGCAGCTCCTGCACTAGTGTTCTGGCTCTCCAAACATCTGTAGGTTTTTGTCATTTCTATTTCTATTTCCTCTTTTGCAGCACTCATCCTGTTTGGAGCTCTGAATAGCTCCAGACCATGCACGCCTGCCTTTCCACGAGATTGTTCTCCTGGCACTAACAGACGAAGCACGATGTTGGCAACCAGCCCCTGATGAGTCAATGAAGCTGTGTGAAACGATGGCACAGCACATGGAATTCTGAGACAATGTGCTACACAATAAGGAAACCTGGAAGCTTGTTATTAGCCTGCTTCAGAAGGCTTCTTGTCAAAGGCCCTCATGCAGAAGTGCACCTGCATCATGGCCAGCTTGACTTGTCTTATGCCCAGCCTTAGAAACAAGCTGTCTTTGACTTGAAGCAGGACAATTTCAGGACAATGCCAGGGAAAGACATCCCAAACCAATATATGTGTGCTGGACAGTCAACTGCACTCCTCATTAAGTTTAAACAAACAAACAACTGGCTTGAGCCATAAACTGTTCTCTGGCAGAGCTGTAAATGATGCCTTTGATACATATGGCACTCAGAAAACTAATGCTGAGAGCAGAGTAAGATCACAGAAAGCTATTTCATAATGCTTGTCTCTTTGATATTAATGTGGTAACTATTTCTTTTTCTGCTAGAGACACAAAGAATGCATTTTTCTTGCAATAAGATAAAATAACTGCAGACTGACTATGAGACTGACTATGTGCTTCCTAACAAGATTCTGTGATGATAAGTTCTTTTACTAACACTGTTTTCCAGCTGCTGATGGAGAGCCCCACAATAAGCCTATACGGACACTACAACTCTAGTACCAGCTTTTTAACTCCTCATTCATCTTCACTGACACAAGAAGCATCTGACCCACTATGTAACATGTATTAAAAGCAATATTTAATGAAGGTGGCTGCTATTCTCTGTTGTCCATCACAGACCTTTGTGTAAGTTTTCCTAATATAAAAAGGCCCCTTCTTAAATTCAAAGTGCGTACATATTTTAAATGTGAAGTATGTACTAGACTCTGTGGGAGACCCAAACAACCAAAGAAATAACAATCCATGCATATGGAATACTAAGACTAAGCACTCTGATGCCACATAGGTCTGCTTTGCTTGATGACTATTCAAATGAGACGTGGAAGCATGTTAAGTTCCATTTTTAGCATATTCCATCTCCCATCTACAAAATAGAATAAAAACCTTTTCATTTGCTGAGAAAAACGCTTTCCCATTCTTACTGCAACCAGTGAATACCTTCACATTTTATCTCTCAAATGCTACAATCTCTACCTTTGCCAAGTCTGCTACAAAGAATTAACTATTAATGAATTACAAAACATCTGTGATAGGGAGATAGCACAGGATTAAAAATGTCCAGAATCCACAGACAGGTTTATTCACAAAGTCTTATTCAAAGAAGTCATAATCAAAGTTGAGTAACTACTTTAGGCTTGAGTTCTTATTTGTTTGCAATCATTTAATTTCTGTTAAGTCACAAGAGAACACACAGAGATGTGAAAAATGATAAGGGGAAGATGCTGTCCACAGCCTAGACAGTGTGATAGAGATAAAAACCTAATTAGCTAATTCTTTGTCATTGAGAGATGTGCAGCTGAGTGGGAAGTTGCAGCTGATGTGACAGAAATGCTGTCAAAACCCAGCATGAACAGCCTAAGGATGTATGGCAGGAAAGGACTGTGTCAACAGTCTGAGGCTGGAAAGCTGGGGCACGCACACACACTGACAGTCCCACTCCCACATGGAAGTTATTTACACTAATTCCAGGCCCTTGGCCCTCTAACAAAGATACCAGATGGTTTTCTGTGGCCCAAACCATTTCAAACAACTGGAAGCTGAACCCAGGAATGGGAATCCTCTCTCAGCTGACCTCAGATTAGGAAGCTGCTAAGGGGCTTTTGAGCTTTGCCTGCACACTACTTGCTCTGTTTTGCAGACAGTGTAATAAAAACAGCTGCACTTGATGCTCAACACAGGACTTAATCCATATGCAGTTCCACCCTCTGCTTTTTGCTTTTTTTTGGGAACAAGGCCATTTTACAGAGTTATGGCTCTCCTCACCATGGGCTGTCACTCCTGCCACAGCACTGGCACTCACCAAGCCTTCAGCTGGGCCAGCATGGAACTAAGAGACTGCAGGGTCAATCAGGTCTGATAGGGTCCAGAAAAAAAACAAGACTAGTTTATTTTCTAATTTAAAAAAGTCTTTTTGAAACCAAACACATTTTGGAAGAGCTAAAAGGGAAGCAAACACCAGTATGGGAGTGAGAAACAAGTAGCTTGAAGAAAGACAAGGAAGGAAGAGAACAAGAGAGAATGAGGCAAAATTTCCTTCTTCACTGCTTTTCTGTAGAGCCTCCAAAGTTAGAACCATTATCTTAAAATTGACAATCAGCACCTCACAGCACCTGGCTCCTTGAAGAGGGAAGTTTTGTGGAGTGCACAAGAGGCTGTTTTAGAACCCAAGGTGCTTTCATTCATGTTACAGAAATATATTAATCTCCCCTCCTTAAACTCAATGTGCTGAGTACTTCTGATCAGGAAGCAGATTTGTAATGCTAATAATCCTGCAGTTCCTTTGATGTGATCCCAATCTAGTAATTGAACCTGTTAAAAGTCACAGAAAATGCTTGGCAATCATTGAGCTCAATTAAATCATTGCATTTGTCTTTTCAAATGCTTTTAAAGTCACAAGCTGCACAGGGGAAGCCAGCTGCCTGACACATGCTGCAGAGAAAAACCAAATAAAACCAAACAATAAAACCTCCTGTACTTTTAACCTGGACCCACTGAGCTTTCATTTATACCCCTCCCAAAGAGAGCTGCAGGCTTCCATCCTCACACCCAGTCATGATTTCTGTCCCAGCAAGCCTTAAAATCAGCCACCTTGGATGAGTTCATGTGTACCAGATATATTGCACAACTATCAGGGTATCAGCAGATCAAACACCATTCAGTGGCTGGGGATGTGGAAAAAAAAAAAGGTTTTTATTCAAATACTGTATTTAACATGAAATCTATTATTTCAGTAGGAGGGGAAAAGCATGGGGAAAGACATTTGGTCCCCCCCCTTACAGATATGTTTCTCTTTTTTTTTCTTTTAATTTACAAAACTGTGAATTGGTAGATTGAAGTAGAATTTCAGAATGCATATGAAAATGATAACATTTTAAAAATTAAATTACAAGAATAGCTTATGAAAGACGTGAATACAAATAGACTTCAGTTGACAATGGAGGAAAATTTCAGTCTTACTAGCAAAGAAAAGCAAACTAGTCTTGGTGGTAGCTCAAACATATGGAAATAGTGAACATATGGAACCAAAATTAGCCAGTAGGAAGCTTGGAGAAGCAAGGTGCTGTAGGGATGGGAATGATCTATTACTACAGAGTGAAGAAGATGCTAGAAGGTTGGAATCCACTCCTGGCACACTCTAAGGTTTGGTTATTCCATCCCTTTTGCATGTTTCTCCATTCTCAAAATTAAATGCTATTTATTTATCCATGCAAAGAAAATTATCCAGAACAAAAACAAGATAGTAATTACTAGCAATTTTGAAAGTTACAAATCCTTCTTGCAGAGAGACACCATAGAAAGGTCATAAGTATTGTATTAATTAATTGTGAATGTCTGCTTAATTAAGTCTGTTTGTTTGCTACCTGGACTCTTGTTCTGCACTGTGATCTTTAATGTGAGCTGCTGCTCATACACACAGTCCAGTGAAATTTAAGGAGCACCATCTGGGTAAAAACATACACTGAGTAAAGCTATAAATAGATCAAGCAAGTTCATTATATCCATGGTACGTGCCTGCATGGGTATCTTCAGCATGAGGGCCTAGGCTGTAAAACAAATCTCTCATTTTCCTACAAGGAATCTATTAGTGTTTATCTTCTTTTTTCATTGTTCATTTTAATTTTTAAAATTTTTTTTCTTTTTTTCTTTTGTCTTCTTACCAAAAGATTTTACCTAAGGATCTAAACACCTCAAAGAGGATTTTTAAATTTCATATCTGAGCTTACCAGGGAGGACACATGTCCAGACGGAGAAGAACACAGAGATCACTGACTCATTTCTAACCAAGCAGTTGGAACAATATGGGAACAACGTTTATTTTGCTTTTGTTCTCAGAAACTTAGAAACTCTTCTCCAGATGGAATCGCTTCCTTTTTGTATTCTGAAAAGCTGACAAATAGAAGGCAAATTCCTGTCCCCACTCTGTTACACCTGTGCATATACAAGCTGCAGGATTGCATTATGAGTTGTCTGTACCAAACATTTTATTTACATTTTGAGACAACACATTTTTTTACATTGCAGGACAACACATTTTATTTGCATTGCAATACTTGAAAGGTTAAGGACTCAAATTGTCTTAGACAATTTTTCTTTCCTCACTCTCCTGAATCCCCCCAAATCAGAAAAGCACACAGAAGAGAGGTTTCTTAGAACTGTCTAAACATTTTTTTAAAGCTCTATTTTTTTCCTTTTTTCCCATGTCCTGCAGAACTGCAACTGAAATGAACCCCAAAGCAAACCAGCAAAAGTACTACCACCATGCCATGTGTGCTGAAAAATAAGGCTGTTTATGTCTACATAGATCTTTCATTGGCCAAATAACGATATGGGATCTCTACCTCCTTGGCTCTTCTGTGAATTCCACAACAGCCGTGGGTTACCTGCTGTACTGATCTCCCTGAAAGATACAATTTTTTTAGATACGTGTATGTGACTAAGGACACACAGGCATACACCCATCTGTACCCACAGGCAAAGGATTCATGCTATCTACCCCTAAATAAAAGTATTTAGACACCTACATGGGAGTGATACACACAAATGGGTCCAAATCTCCTTAAAAATTTGGTGCATAAATGGGTCCAAATCTGCTTTAAACAGGCAGAGTTCTTCCTCTGTACTTTTACAAGAAAGTGGCAATGAAGAAATAAATTCGAACTAAACTCCCCTTCAGTCAGAAATGCATTCCCCTTAGCACATGTTTCTCAGGCAAATTCATGATGCTCTGCTGATGCTCAGTGTGTGTTGCACGTGCTCACACTTCTACAAAAAAGCTTTTGTCAGTTACCTGACAATATTTTCACCAAAGAGCACGTTTTTGGCCACACTACATTTTGTACAGCTGTGACTGATTTTGTATGGTTGATAATATGCTTTTTCCTCATTTTTCTCTGAGATTTAGGCATGCTTTGAGGATGATGAAAACCAAAAGCACTTAACGCTGATACCACAGTATATTGCTAATTAGATTCTTGCTTTTTAATGCTCAAATGAATACCCATGCAGATCTTTTTACAGTACCTGCTGATTCTAAGTGTTGGACCTCTTTGCAATAGATAAGGCAAAGGCTATATTTCCCAACTGAAATCTCATTATCTGAACATATACTGCAGCCAGAAGGTTCGGAGCTTTAATGTGAATTTCATAACTCTTTAAATGACTTGAAACCAGGTTTTTATATGAAACATTTCAGATTTAATATGTTCAGAAACTAAGTCTTGCCCCAAATTTAGCAAATGTTAGTACACAAGAGCTGAAGATGTTAAAGGATGTACTTAAGTTGCGCAGTTGATTCCAAAGCCAAGTTTGTTTTAAGGAAATCTTCAATGGCAGCTTCTAGTTATTCCCTGAATATGCAACTCAGATCTTGTATCATGCAGTTTCAGACACTTACGTGCTATTTCACATGCCTGTTTCCTCTCCCTTTAAAAAAAAACTAACCAAGCCAACCAAAAAACCAAAACCAACCAACCAAACCAAACAAAAAAAACCCAACCAAACAACAACAACAAAAAAAAAAAACAGAAAAAACCCCCAAAAATAACAAAACAACAACAAATAAAACACACACTGGCTCTCAGGGAGGAATGCTAGTCATAGCTATTGAAAATTTTCCTCTGCTGGTAATATTAGTGTTGCTCATGTATTTCTGTGTTTGGATTGCATCAGAGATGAATTCAGCCCCATAGAGAGAGGACATGAAAGGCAGGTAAATTCTATTTACCTTGGTCCTTGTATGATAGCTTATGCTCTCTCTCCTCATTTACTTTTCTGCCTTGGATGACTAAGTCTCTACATACGAGCAGATCAGAACCAGAAGCTGAAATAATGAACTTCAGCTACTCTGTTATTTCCATGCTCAATCACCTATCCGAATCCCTCCTTTGATTTCTCACACTTTTATGTAATTGTAACATTTCTGTTAAGCATTGCTGTGCATTTGATATTTCTGCCTGAATTTAGCCTCCTACAATTAATCTGGATCAAGGAGATCAAAAGGCAAGATGTCTTTAGGATGCAGCAGAGCCTCTACTGAGTGAGAGATAGAGATTCTCTCATTAGCAGCCACCTTGATTAGCAGAGAGTTTCACTGTAATATGGCATGCTGAAGACTCACAGAGAAGTTAAACAGTTACAGATTTCCAAAAAGAAGGTGTAGTGAAAACTGACAACAGCCCATTTGCAGAACAAAACATCATTCAGTATCTTGCAATCAGACTCTGAAAAAGAGACAATGATGAGAAGTATTTTAGAGAACCCAAATGAGATTAATGTAGCAGTGGTTTTGAAAATCCCATGAGCTCTCAAACCAGATCGGCATCACTCAAAACACAATATGCATGTCAGGATGAAGGCACTGAAATCACCATGTGGTATTGCCTACACTGGTCTCTGCAGCTGAATGGTATTTCTGGAAAACTTATGGGGGAAAAAAAGCCCCAAAACAGCCATGTATTCCAAGATCTAATAACTGATCCTCTGACTGGAACAAATTCAGCCCATATTAAATGCCATCTTAACTTGGCCTGACAGGAAGCAGTTTAGAAATGACCTCTGCTAGGCTTAATATGCATAGACACCTCTGTAACTATTTCTATGACAATTGTCCACATTTGTTTGGTATATAGATGGATGGCATGAAACAGATCCCACTCCTTCACTGGAGACTGTGAGTGCTAATTTTGAGCATTCTCTTAACAACCACCACGGAAGCACTCCCCTCGTGATGAGGCTGTCATCATTGCCATTCCTCCTTAGTACACCAGTTAGTGAAGAAAGGTGTGAAAACCATATTGCTCTCCCTCTCCAAATTTAGAGCAGGTATTTCTGCAGTGCATGCAGCCAGTACCTGCTTGAGATTCTGGAGATTTTCTCTCAACTATGACTTCTGTCAGGCAGCAGCTTCCCTCCCTGACCTTGGAGACAAGCTAGCAGGGATGTGCACCTTGCACACCAAGCTTCTCAGCCCCTTCCTAGCACAGCTCTAACAGTACCACACCACCCATTCCCTTTCACTCCACACAAAAGCCATAAGCCTTGCAGGAACCAAATTTTAGCTGTCAGGAGATTTCTGAAAAAAGTGTTTTGAAGCCCACTGTCAGAAATACATGTAAGGCATGACCTACTATTCTCAAGCTCTTCAAAAGGTAAGAAAATTAACTTCTACCTAATCATAAATGTAAAAATGACTACATATCTTATAAATTCACTGAGGCCAGGTGGACCCTTTGTTAAATGTGCTGGAGAACTCATGCCAGCTAATATTTACAGGTTCAGGGCACTCACAGGCTGAGCCATCATTTTGTGCAATTGCAGAATTATCTCAATGAAGCTCTGGTGTTGTGTGATGTTTTGCTTGAATCCAACAGATGTGTAGAATTCATATGAAATGCTGATTGTTGATGCTTCATTACCAGTGCTGGTGAAAGCCTGGTATTATGTTTCTTGGCTCTTCTGTACTTGACAAAGCATTAAATACTGTGAGGGCAGGAGAAGATATCATGAGTTCAGGTATTTATCTTCCTGCTTTAACTATTTGGCAATGAAATACTTAGGAAGGTTTGCCACTGACTTCACCATGGTTAGGATTTCAGAAGTCAGGTTACAAATTAGTGGCATAGGTAAGTGCATTTCTGGAAATCAGCAATCTCAGAATGCTTTTTCTAGAGGAAAGATATGGGAGTTGGAAATTACAGGACAGTTATTGGAATTCTTTTCATAACATGCAAAAATTAATTAAATTAAATGGGAACTTTGGAGACTCTTAAAGAGTGGCTAACCTGAAAGTTCAGAAATCAGCACCTGAACTGAAAAGCAGTGTGCATATGGAAAGTATGGCCTGTGAAAAGTCAGCTTAGAGCCCAGTCTAATCCCAGTACTCCATGCATGAACAACTGAGATCAGAATACTGCTGCTGAGTTCCTATGAACTCCTTGTGACTTTTCCAGTCATTTGTGTGCTTCTTCAAAGCAGCTAGAAAAGTGGACCTAAAATTCACCCACCAATTTAAAACTTCATACATTCTTTCAGTTTTCATGCTACCAAGTCTGCAGAGAGCAGCACCCTTTCCCCAAAAAAGGTTTAATCTCTTCACTGCTAGAGCCTGGAGGTGCTTACATGCTGTAAATATTATCCATTTCAGTGATAGGGACATTGCCATTATTAAAGATGGAAACTAAAATGAAATTGTAATTACTTTTTTTTTTTAAGTTGACTTAATGTCATATCACTTTATGAATAAAGACTTAATGCATTCTCAGATCCTGAAACCCTTGCCAACACATGGAGACAACTGTTGGATAACAGCATGAACATCAGTTTATATATAAATTAATCAAACCTGCAGTAATTCACTGATGGATGGATTCCAATTCTGTTTTATTAAACAAGGAGACACAGGAGAAGGCAAAGTAGGGCCCAGGCCTGTGAAGAGCACAACACTCACAGACAGACACTAATCACCTCCATTCCCACAGCAGGCCATTCACACTGTGGATTGTGGAACATCTTTGAGGCTTGTGGTGATAAATACAGATTTGCAAAGTAGTTGAGACACTATGGAGTCATCTCAGGTATTCATTAGTACTTCTGTATCCTACATTAATATTTGCCTGGTCTAGCAAGTCTTTCTGTGAGGTTAACACAGTTGTTGTGGGGCACCTGTAGGTACTTAGAGGTTATTAGAAGTAATAATTGCATTATTTCCAGGCAGAGCCCTTGGACTATATATGGCAGCTAGCTTCTTAGGAATGCCTAAAAGAGGAACATCTGTTAATTTTACACTTCCCTTCTCCTTGGTTACAGCTTCCCATCATCTCAACATAACCCAAACAACTGTCTAAATGGCTAAAAGTTCTGTGCAAAACTGATACGTACTGCTGGGAACATAAAGGAAACCTGTCCTGAATTTCTCAAAGCAAAATGAAGCTGACACACTGATAAGGCCACAAGGGAGTATGCAAAATTTTATCTACTGGAACCAAAACCAAAACTGCAAAACATTACAGTAAATTGTTCCCAAACTGGAATGGGTGTAAGGTAAGGAGCTGCTGTGTATCAGATTTGCCTTAGATATACAAGTATTTCCAAATTAGGCAACTCCCTGATTAGCAAAGAAATGCTGTGTGGCTATTCTAAATTATATGAACTCCTCTAGCTCACCTAACAAGTATAAATGAGTGGTTGATGCACATCTTTAAGCCATCTGCAAATAACTAAACAGCTGTCCACGCTTCCCACAGCTGTGATTGTTCCCCTGCACGCAATGGTGGCAACATCAAATAAAACACAGTGGAGAACAGACAGCAGCTGGGTTTGAAAGGGTTTGGGTGGCCAGCTTTTCCACAGATGGAAGGGGCACAGTGGTCACTGGAAGCTGAGAGGCACCTTCGCTTCTTACTGTAATGCAGGCATGGCTGATAACTCAGAAAGCAGAAGCCAAACTATGTGGAGAAAGGAAAAATAATTAAATAATCTCTTTTAATCGATATCTATTAAGCACCTCTTTAAAGAGATCCATAAAGTATATGTATCTAATTTTTACAATTTCAAATAAAAGTGCTTATTTTAAGGGTCTTGAGTATTCACAGTGCTATGGAAGGGCATAAACTTCACCCAAGATGATCACACTCACATTCCTAGCAATAAGCCTCTGAGCCATGTCAGACACTGCTGCATCTTTCATAGAGGACATTTCTCACAGAACCACTTTCAGTGACATTTAGTCAAGGTGCTCAACTTCTAGTCCATTCTCAGCAAGAACTAAATGTGAGCTTAACTCTAACCATTTGTGCAAACATTCTCCTCAACTGGGCCATGGAGTGTTCTCCAAATTAATTTAATGTAATGTAAGAACTGGAAATCATTTAAAAATACCTACTACAGAGTTTTATGATAACCAAATCACCAGCTTAGTAAAGTGAGAAATGGTTTTTAAATATTGGTCTCACTTGCAAGGAAGGAATTTTAGGAGTTGCTGTATTAGTCCAGGTGAGAGCCCATTAAAATTTGCCTCCCTGCTGTCATTAGTACCAAGGAGACTATTGCTTTACATATGCACAGTAGCTCCTCTTTTGGAGCTAATCTACAACACATTTGGCTAGTGAGAGCCAAAGATAACAGCTTTGTGATAGAATTTGCAGAGTTGTCTTTGCATTGGCAAAAAAAAATATTCCTGGTTAGTGGCCAGAAAATGAAAAGCCAACAGTAATCATTATGCTAATTCAACACAGCATTGGTTAAGAACTAAGAACAGATTCTACACTTCAAATGTACACGGTACTCAACAGGATATATTTCCCACTAAGAATTCAGTGCTTGCTTTGTTATTTTCTGTAAGTATAATAGCAGAAAGATGGTTACATAAATTAGTTAATGGGAATGAAGCTCTTAATTATTTCAAAAAAAGTGATGTCATGCATATTTAGAAACTAGGTAACATCAATTCTCTGGCACCAAAAGCTTCTTTGCACTAACAACCATTAGAAGCCATAATTTTGGAAATAGTTATGGAGTCATATTTTTGTTTTAAAAATTGACTGTGGACTCTCATAACTTGCATCTCAATAAGTTCTGGTTATTAGACTAGGATAGAGAAAAGAAAAAAAAAAAAAGAGAGAAAAGAGGCTGTCTGGGTATTGAATAAAGAGAATGTTTCTAGGTGGAAGAAAACCCCCAAACTCCCACTAACAAAAAAAAAAAGGGAAAGCAAACTGCTTCTGAAACTGAAATTCAGAAACAGAAAATATTTACTAAAATAAATTTTTTATTCAAATCAGACCTGTAAGGTCTTTTCCAGAGAGCAAAAGCTTTCCAAAACAGTTTTCTATTGAAAATCCATTTCACTGCCTAAGAAAAACAATTCTGATAGAAAAAGTTCCCATCACTTTTTCTAGCATCCAATGTGGGGGAAAACAATCTTTTTCCATGATAGTATGAAAGAGGGGAGACCATAATTTAGACTTTTAAGAATTCATTAAAACTACTCAGGAGTGTTCAGCACAAACCCTTTCTATGCACAGCAAATGTGCTGTCACTGTCATTCTTCTGATGATTTCCCAATTGCTAGTGTCCCACTCCTCTGAGCCCACCCTGAGCAGCAGACAGCAGATGCTCTTTAAACCCAGAGTCAGCTGCAAAGGAAAAGCCACCAAAAGAGCATAATCCTGCTCTGCTTCCTCTTACAGTCAGCACTTATGCAAAGCAAATAGCCTTTGGCTCCTTCTGTCAACCTGGTAAGGAGTGGGCAGGAAGGAAAAAAAAAATCAAAATAGTAGAGATTAAAAACAAGTGCAAGATACATAAAGAGAAAGGGAAGAAGGTGAGAAAAAAAAAAAAAGGGTGAGAAGCCCAAGGAAAAGATTTACTGGAAGCAGGGATAATAAAGAAAAAAACCCAACAAAACAAAGGAGAGAAAAATTTGGTAGAAAATAGAGGGTATAGGATTGAAGGAAAGATAAGGCAAGGCAAATACATCAAAGACAGCATTACAAAAGACATAATGTATTTTACTCAGACAGCTCCTCATTTTCCAGCATGAGAAATTTTGATAAAGTGTTTAGTAAAGGTATGGATTTGATGGACAACCAGATGGTACATCAAACACAGGGACACACAAAGAGACCAGGCACGGAGATTACACAATCTTGCAAAAGCTGCCTGTGTCAAGGAATGTGCTAGTGGAAGGTAAAACTAGGAGACAATAAGCATATAATAAAAGCTTAAAAAGGTACAAGAGGGGAAAGCATACTTTGTATAAGCACAAGAAGCAGTCATGAATGTGACTGCAACATCAGACAGTCCTGTTCTAAAGATTGATTTATTTTTGAGTACAAACACAGACATGTACTAGAAATATGGCCGAAGATTTAAGATTCTCTGACACAGAGATTTTTGAAAGGGCAAAGGAAAAGCAGAAACAATTTCTGTCTTCTAACAGAAACTACTGAAATGGAAAAGGAAGAAGAATAGGAACATTTTAGCTAGCATGACAGGATGCAAAACCAGAGAGATCATTATCAGATACTGATAGAGAACCCCTGCATAATTGGAAAAGCAAGAAATCTTTTATAGTGAAACTTGTTAGACAGCCAGAGCTTTGATCCTGAGGATCTGGAAATGCTCTGCTACTATGAGAATAACAATTAGGTGCAAAAGCTTCTCAAGTGCTTCACAAATCAATTTAACCAAAATAATAAAACCATAGAGCTTATTGTGCTGCGTCTGAACCCAGGCAACCCACAACACATATTCAACTAATGCTGACACATTTTACAGCAATCTTAAGATTAAGCATATATGTTAATTAAAGATGAAACTGCCCACTAGGCTCTGGAGTCCATTCTGAACATGCCTGTGTAATGTCAGGCACATTCAATGTAATATAACAAGTGACTATGCCAAAAAGAAAAATAATTTTTTGACAAGGACTGTAAAATGAAACAACAAATAGAGGAGCACAGTTTAATGATGTGTGATTTATAAAGCTGGAAGCCAGAGATTAATGTGATGTATAATTCCCTCAATAATATAATACCCATATTATCTGGTGAGATATTCTTACAATGACTTGCAAAAAAGAGATGGCTGGTAAGGAGAGACTTGAACAGTAAGAAGCAAACCAAAGAGCATACAAGAAGGGAGGCAGGCTAGGATATGGACCAAATTACAAGGAAGAATAAAATCCTGTATCATTAAGGCCATTTGAGTGACAAATGATGATGGTTCATAGACAAATATGTCAGTAGTAAGGGCAGAAATGTCTTGGCAGAAAACCACACAAAAACAACTGCTTTGTTATGGAGCACCCCACTGCTGAGGTCCTCTCTCATGATCAAGGCTCACAACACTATGGAATACAAATTAATTTTTAAAAGCTGTATCTCATTAAGTGTGTAGCACAAGGGGGCACTTGCCAACCCACCCTATTCCATGCATTCTTGGAGGAACTGCATTCCTGTGCAGATGCAATGTTTCTATCTTTGTTTAAGAAGTGTACAAGACATACTCAAGCCAGGACTCTGGAGTTACATGGCTACAATTTTTGTTTCTGGGGTTTGGGAACTAAAAAGATAAACATTTCTTTCCTCCTAATTTTGTCTCAAACTGAAAATACCTTTCCAATTTACAGCAGGACTATCATGTACATAAACACAGTTAAACACATCAAATTTGAGACCAAAACTCTATCAGACCCTTAGGTCCAGCAGTATAATTGAATATCACCATGATTATACTGTCAGAGGCAAATGAACAAGCACTTCACTTTATTGACTTTATTCACTGGCCACACTTGAGAAGGAAAAGAAATGAAAAATTATTTTTAAAAGCTGTTATCTTTAAGTAGCACAGAATAAAGTATGCTAGCTTTTCATATTTCAGTGTGGAATAGCCATAAAACAAACAGCTTAATTTTTGTCGTCTCCTTCATTTCTCCTCAGTTCATTTCAAATAATTTATTGAAGAGGAGACAGAAAGTCAAGAATGCCCTTGTTAGGTCTCTCCTGTAAAACACAGCTGCATAGTATTGATTTTTTCATAAGCAAACAGTATTTACAACCTATCTATTAGAACTGGTGAAAGAAGAGGTGTTTCCCTCAAAGCGTTTTTGAACTAAAAGCCATTGTTTCCAGAAGTTGGTAGAAACCTAACTCAGTAATTTTCAGCTGGCTGAAGACTTATACTAATGTGGCCAGTGCATCAGATAGTAGATATATTTAGCTGGTAGATTTAATATGGTGAATTTTTAAAGTTAAGAGGTTTGGGTTTTCTTCTCCAGGTAACAGCAATTGTAGTTCTAAAGAGAATTACGTTCTGAGACATTACATCCAAATGCACTCATGAAAAGCAGGATACTCTGAGGGGTCCTTGACCCCTGCTCATCCACATTCAGGAACTGGTCAAACTGTGCAGTGCCTGACCTGAGGCTGAACCATCCAGATTTCTTTTCTAGAGAAACCAAAACACTAAGGAGTGAAATGAGGAGAGCACTGGTCATGAACAAAGTCTGGGATCACATCCCACTGCAGAATAAAGACACAGCACAGTAAAGCCTGCTTGCACACCACCAGTTGCAAAATATTTTGCCACTTCCTTTTCCTCACAATTGCCATATAACTCCCCTAGACTGTGACATACAAGGGATACAGTTGGCTTTTACCCTTATCTTTAGCTGCTGTGCCTTTGTGGCAGTTATGTGAATTTCATATTACTGCAACGTATAGTATTACTAATTAACATCTCCGTACATTTTGTATCTCTTGCCTCAGAACCATTCTCCTTACACAGACTGCATTTGTTTCTGAAGCACCCCGAAACCCTTTCCTTTGCAAGATGCTAAGCAAAAAGCACTGTGATGGTAGTGGATGGTGACACTGTAGGAAGCAGCCCTGCATTAGTAAGGTGGCAGATTACATGGACTACTCAATCTTTTCCATATCTGATTTCTATGAGTCAATGATTGCATTGTTCCCTCCCTTCTGCACCAAAGGAGTCATCAAGTGACTGTTACTCAAATGTAGCTGAAAGGGCAGAAGTGGAGCTTGTCTTGAAATGAATGCTGTTTCTGTGCAGGTTAGCTATGCAGAAATTATTGGGAAGTGGAGAAATTGTTTGGCTATCCCATCATAAAGACCTAACTCTTCATCAGCCTGGCTCGTGGTGTACAGAGGCAGACGTCACTTGAAACTCAGTCATCTCACATGACAAAGCACCATGAGCTCCATCCAACAAGTGCTGCACAATAATGGGTTCTTTTAGGCTTTTGCTTACACGAGAAAAGTAGAAAGTGTCCTCTTCTCTCACCAGGAAAAGACTCTTAAGAGTGCCAACACTGAACTAGTTAGTTTTCTCTCCCTCTTTGCTGAAAATGTTCCTGTCCTTGTGATGTGAAGGGAGGTAGCACAGAAAAATATCTGCATCAATTAGTGAGCCACACTAGGCCATAATATTCAAATAAGCCAAGCTAAGATATACCATTTTAAAGACAAAGTATCAATGGGACTAGGACAAAGCACTGCTTTCTCAAAAGCTAGCCATTCTCCTAAGGACTATATACCAAAAGGAGGGGCTCCAGATCTCCAGTCAGCAGTTACTGTGGATATGGAAACAGTTTTGTTCCTGAGGAAGATTTTCTGCTTGCTGTGTCACTTCCTACTGCAGAGATCTGAAGACAGCACTTGTATGAATGTCACTGTGTACAAATGTTGTGGATAACCAAAGCAGAAATCTAACTGCTTTTGCAATCAATAAGCTTGGAGGATCAATGAAATCTTCAATGAATCAATACTTCGCCACTTTGTAGGGAAAGCTGTGCTTTATGACTTGATCCAAAGCTCGGTGGACTCAGTGTCCTTCCACTATTTTTCTTCCCACTGTGGGCTCTGAAGGAGACACATGGCCCAGCTGGGATGCTGAGAGATGCAAGGCTCAACAAGGCAAAAAGTGTCTCATCTAATGACAAAACTCAGTGGCCCAGCTGAAGCGGCTGTCCCAGGCAGTGCCAGGGACCAGTATTATTTTGCTGTTCTAGTCCTTGAAGGTCAAATTAATTCCTTTCAATCCAGTTTAACCTGAACTAGTTGCCTAGTGCCCCCTCCACCTGGCACAGCTGAACACATGGGCAGTAAAACAGTGTAGAACCTCCTCAGAGCAGAACTAGCGGCACAAGTGCAACTCACCAGGGAATTCTGAATTCTTAAGGATGGCAGTACATCCCAGCAATGCCTCAATGGACAGGGCTCACAGAAGCACCCATCTCCATCTCCCTCCCCCACTGAGTGAGTTTCTATTAGGAATCAGTCTTGGATGCCTGGAAAAGAAAAAATTATGGCAGACTCTAGATGGCTGAAATCTCCAGCCTTCTGTTAATTCACACTTGTCCATATGTAAATTCAGTGTGAATGCTCTCAGCACATTTTCCTCATTAGAATTCCACAAAAGCTTAAGAAAACAATTGTTTTAATAAGGAAAAGAAATGTAGCTGCAGTTCTGAATTAAATCTGTAAAGAGAGAAATCTTCAACTTAGGTGTTTAATTTGCGCATCAGTACAAATCTACAGGGCAGTCCAAAGCCCAAGCTATTACCAGCACATCTTAAAATATGTAAAAGGTAAGACTAGTCATTGATCAAGGAACAAAAATCTGAGTACAAAGGAAGAGACTGTTATTGAGCTGAATGCTCCCAGATTGAGTCTGGCCCCTTCTGCAGCATGAGAGATAATCTGTGCACCTCAGAATTCCAACTGGATCTTAGAAATTATGTAGAATATTACAGACTTCATTTTTACCCACATATGAATTGTGTACAGTCATAGTTAACATTCCCCCCTTGCCCCAAGCACCTGACAGGTTCCCAAGTTAGAAATGGTCCATGTAGGTTTCCTTAAATATGAACTGTAGAGAAGGAAGTTCTCACCTTGAATCACCTTCTGGAAAGCCCTCTTACTGTCTCTATTCAGAGCTCAGAGGCAATCTTAGGATATGTGCTACAAGTAGTAAGGCTACTTCAAATTAATCCTAAATTATTAAATACAGACACAGTGGCTGGGACCTTTTCAGGCCTAGACAATGGCTAATTTGGTCTGAATAAGAAAAATCTTCAATGAGAAACCCCAGCCGACACCATGGATTATTCTTCTGGAGAAAAAAGAACATTCTCTATATTATTAGAGAACATTTCAGCTAGGAAAGGTGATCTACACGAAATGCAAAGCACCTCAAAAAGAAATTCTAAATGCTTTTTTTCCTTCTCTGGTTGAAGCCTACTTAGTCAAAAAGCAAAGAAAGTCATACAGCTCCTGTGCCATCCTTCAAGCCAATAAAAATAAAGATGCCAGTTTGCACAGGCTGTAGCAGATGATATACAAGCAAAGGACATTCTAGCAGGAGAATCCCAGAGCTCCACATTCCCTGTGAATGCAGATGTCATAACTCCACCTCATCCTTCTGGGTGTGCAAACAGTGACCTCAGCAGCAGCTCCCTGAAAGCAAAGGCTTTCCATGGGGTGACGGAACTGGTTCAGATTGCACACTTTGTGCAGTATGCTCTATAAATAAATCCTGGAGAGTCATATTTGAAGATTTCCACAACAAGCTTTGATATAATACTACTCTGGTTTTGATTTGGGGGTGGTGGGAGGGAGATGTATGAACCCACTTTTAATTTCACACACAGATATCTTGCTACAGTTGCATATAGATTTTAAAATCAGGAGGCACCACATGAGCAAAGGGTCATTGGCATGCACTGTAGCAGAAAACAGGAAATATAATTAAACATAGAGCCATGAGGTAAGTTCTTTGGCAAGAGAAAGAGTGCCTTGGAAAGAAAGTGGCAAGGGCAAAGCACTATGAAATGGCAAAGTAACGTGGTTGAGGCAGGGAATGAAGCATGGGGGTAGAGATGAAGAAACAAGGGTGAAAAGAGCAGAAAAAGAAGCACAAAGAGGTAAAGTGACAATAAGAGAAAGAAGGCAAAACATACTGAAGAGAATAATGTATGTAACGGAAAAAACTCCTAAAGAGTAGTATTAGGAGCAAAAGTTATTTAGTAAGAGCAGATGCCACATAGTTATGCAACAGGATACACTTTTCTGTATGGGAAGAGTTTGTTTAAGCTTCTATGAAACCTCAAAAAAATCTGTGAGAGGAAAATAGAAAATAAAAAGGGAGTAACAGCATATTTCTTTTGACTTTTAAATTGCTTTTTAGGTCATATTTCACTCTTCCCTCTCAACCTCCAAGTATTTTCCAGGATGGAATTTTCTTCTTCCCACTCCAGGATTTCGCGTGGGCAGAGCACTGCAGATGCTGCTGAACTCAGAAACCAAGAAACTGATTCATTTTTCCCTTGAATCTTGTGCTATCATTTAGGCTGAGAACAAGCAAATGTCAAAGGCTGCAAGTCAAAAATTTGCACACAATTTTACGTAGCCTGACCGTTCACTTGTCCCAGAGTAACAGTGGTACCAGAGGGAGAGTAAAGTTCTGAATCCCTGCTAGATTGCCAAATATCTATGAATAATTATTTTTTCTTCTGTTCCATCAGACTTGTGCTCTAAAACTCCTCTCAGTTTTGACCATGTGCAGAGGATAGGTTTTCTCTAAGGTAAGCCAAACAACCATTATTCAACTTTGCTGAACAAAAATCCTTGGAATGAAGACAACTTCATCAAATCAATGAGCAAAGTCCTTCAGTCTCACTGATCATGTTCCACAAGTCCAGATTAATTTCTGAAAGTTTCCCTCCATTTCAGCCTCTGGTGCTATACAAACCCACTGCTGGGCACCAATTCAGTACTCAGGAAGGATTCCCAGAAAAAATCCTATGGAATCACATGTCATAAAAGAAGCTGCTCCCGGGATAATTGATACTATGTTCATATTTTTTAAATCTTCAGTAAGAAAGTTTCCTTCCCTACCTCATCTTAGACTTTAAAACAAACCAAAGCTCTCACATTTTAAAAGGTTAGACACATTTTTTACTCCCACCGTTTCTTAATTAAACACCACTTGTGTGGGAAAACAGCTTAGTGCATACTTTAAAAACAGGCAAACCATTAATTAATCCAACATGTTGGCAGTTTTAGAGAAACTTAGTAGAGAAGAACAAACTATGCTGCATCTTAAGTTTTAAAACAGCCTGAGCTTTACTTTGAGGGTGCATAAGTATGCCAAGTTCCTACTGCTTTATACTTCTTAGTATATAATCTGTGATACTTAAAGTAGCAAGAAGTATAATCTGAACAGCTGCTAAACCATGGGCAGGTTATAAAACATAGTTTTAGGAAGCTCAAGAAGTTATGAGTTGCTTGTCTCACAAAACCAAAGGAAAACACTAGAAAAAGCCCCATCTTCCACCAGCCTTACCAAAGAAACACTAATTTGCCCAATACAAATGGGTAATCTCTGAAACAGCCTGGACACAAGAGGTTCCAAAATAGCTGCTTTTGCACCAGCAGTATTTTAGCACTATGGTTAGGCAACAAATTGCTTCTCAGCACATCCAAGCTAGCTAGTTTACTGTGGAAATTTAACATGTCATTAGAATAACATCCTGTTTTGCAGCATTTCTGTGTTTCAATTTACCCCAACTCTAGTAAGATTCAACTGGCATGTAAAAGCTGGGCATGATTAGTTACTGGATAGAAACCAAACTAGGATTTCACAATAGGTGGCATTTTATCTCCATGGCATAGGCAGCTGGTATAAAAGACAAGTGACCCCTGGCAGAAAACATTGTCCCTAAATATAAATCTGGTGAAGTGTTTTTAAGACATCATTTCAGATCAAGCGCAGGTACAGAAACAGTGGTTTGTTTTTTTGTGGGAATAAACCAGGGTTTAAGTTACTTCGAATGACTGGATTTTTGACTGGGTTCAAGATGACAAGCACATGTTGGGACCCGACCCCCCATGTGCTGACACTGCAAGCACAAACTCCACCAGAACATTCACCTGGGCGAGTGAAACACTCCCCGCATCCCAGCCTGGACAACACATCTCACATTCCCACCAAATCAGATACTCCACATTCCTGCTCAATCTCGCAGCTTTTACACTATCGCAGCCAAGACTGTGGACACCGTGTTCTCTACTTCATTGCACCTCCTGATAAGCCTGCACCACAGCACTACAACTTCTCTTCCGAAGCTCTCAGCCACACTCGGTCCCACACGGCACCTGCCAGAGGACTCAGGACACAGCCAAACACCGGTGTCCCACTCCTCTGCCTAAACCCAAACTTTACATGTCCCAAACTTTTCATCCCTGGAGCAGCGGCGTGCATTGCTGCGGATGCGCTAGCGGCACATGCATCCCTTGCCACGGCAGCACGGAGAGGAGCTCCACGGCCCCCACGACGGGCACCCACCGCCCCGCTCCTTGCCAGGAGGTGCGAGGACACCTCCCCGCAGCAGCTCCCGCCCCAAGGATGCGGGACTGGAAAAGGGGCTCCATCCCCCCGAGCACAGCCCGGGGGCGGCGCGGCTCACTCACCTGCGTGCGGCATGGTGATGGTCTCGTTGGCATTGCTGGAGCCCAGGTTATAGATGACGACGGCGGAGGCGTTCTGGGCGGCGGCGTGGCGGATCTTGTCCTTGTAGGTGCAGTTCCCCCGCGGGATCAGGGCCACCCAGCTCTTGCCCGGCGCCGGGGTGTTGAAGCGGGTGCCGGGCTCGCAGGCGTCGCGCTCGGCGGGCGAGGCGGAGAGGGCCACCAGCCCGCGGGCGTCCTGCTTGGGCGACTGCTCGCCGTAGCGCCCGCACTCGCTCTTCTCGCTGCGGAGCTCGGCGCCGCCGGCCGCCGGGTCGGCGTAGGTGATGTTGACGAAGGCCGTGTACCACTCCTCCTTCTCGGCCACGGTGAAGTCCAGGCACAGCAGATGCACGAAACAAAAGGACAGCAGCCATGTTGTGAGCGCCAGGCTGCGGCACGCTTGGATCACAGACATTGCCATCTTCATCTGCCGGCCCCCCCGCCCTC